>JAJJMC010008872.1:223767-318015 GCA_023531435.1 Papaver californicum
CGACTTAGAATTTGTTTCTAAACCCCTAGACTTCCAAAAGTTACCTAATTTAGGGTTAGAATTATGTGCTTCAAAAGTTTTGTTGGATCACTTTGCATCCAAATTCCCAGAGGACTTGCCTATTCCTGACACTGTGCATGAACCAATCAATGCTTCCCCAATATTATTCCCATATTTTGTTCTTTACGCACTTCCCAGTGTAGTAAAAACTTGGTTTGTGGGTAATCCCTTATTTATCTTACCGTTGCCTACTTAGTTAGATGCCGTGCAATTACGGTTATTTATATTAGGTAATTCCAAATCACATCACATTTGTTCAATATTTGTTTGGGCATTACCTGTGATCTTAAATTTTAGAGTTGACCAATGAATTTCTGACTGCAAAAATTGATATTTAGTATTCCAAAATTCTTCTTCTGAAATAGGGTGTTGGTTATTTTTTTATCTTTTGTTCTAGATAATCTTGTTTTGTTTATCCATAGGTCTTCATTGCTTAATTTTTAACCATACGAGGCTTGTCACTAGTTATGCTTCTTATATTTGACCTTGTAGAAAGCCATGTCTATGTGGTTCGTTTGGATTTAGTATAGGCATTCCAAATGTTGTTCCAACTGAATGAGCTGAATTAATTATTAATGACAGTGTTTCTCTGGCTGGCCTTGTGCCGAGCCATAAACCTGTCTGCGTTTTGTGAATAAATCTGTGAGTTATACCTTGTATGTTACTCTTATCTCTTTTTATGAGCTTCTAACAGGATTACTTGCCAAAAAACTGTAGTCTTCAGTATTTCTCTTCTTTTTACCTGTGTTACAACGACATTCTTCTTAGCAAGAATTATTGCAGTAGGATAATGGCCAGGAGGATTTGAAAAAGCCTAAAAAAAAATCAGCCGTATCAATACGTATTTACATGGACACGCGTATTAATACTCCAATATTTCTCCAATACTTCAAGATACAACTCAGTTAGAAAACTTTGACTAAATTATTAGATATCAACAGCTGTCAAGATAAATCAATACCTTAATATTAGAAAACTTAGATATTTTACTAGATTCTATGAGAAGTTTCAACTCTAGTAACAAAATATTAGTTCCAAATCTGTCCACTGATCTTGCTCTAGACTTTCTCCCTTTTTATCCCGACTTCTTCTCTCCAGTGAAGTTTATGTAATGCCTTTTGGATTAATCATACATATTATACGCACATATATTGCAATTTCACTACCTTATATAGTTATATATCTATGTTAAACTACTAAATCCAGTGATATTTATATTGTATGTGCCGTGTCCACGTATCTTAGTTTTTTAAGTTGTTGTGTCGAAGTAGCGTATTGGATGCAAGACACCGACACAGTGTCCGTGTCATTGTAACACAGCTTTTGACCTATCCCTTGATATATCTTGTGAATTTCTTCAGGTATTAATTAACTGGTTACATTGTTTATTGCAACTAGATTTGTCAAGTTCCTTTTATATTTCTACTATCTTTTTTATTCATGATCATCCATTTCTGTTATATTATATTTTCTCGTTGTTCAAGCTTTCAGAATTAATATTGAAATTCTGCATATAAACTAAAGGTTAGTATGTAGCCTTCTAATTTGTATGGATGTTCTAGTACAGAACAAAAATCTGCTAAAGGTTTTACATGGTTTATTATGGATCATAATAATGGGAGGAGGTTTGTATAAACTCTCAATCGCATTACTTGGTATTCGTGAAACCACATGCTTCTGTAAATTTACCTCCCATTATCTCTGGGGAAGATACAATGAATCATATGTGTATATATGTGTATAACCTTTTATAGCTTTTGTGTCCTAGAACATGTAATAACTTTTTCCAATTCACATATATATAGGCATGCGCTGACCCAGATGGTGTATTTTGTGGATCAACACCTCTGATATTAGCAGTAAGCAATGGATGCGTAGATAATATCACGCGCTTACTGGAAGCTGGTGCAGATCCAAATTTAACAAATAGTGTACGGCTGTATCCACCTTTGCTTCTTGCTCCATTTTTGTCAAAATTTGATATTTTCTGAGAGAATATGCTGTCTCCACATATATATGAATATATGATTATGGGTCCATGCGACTTATTATAAATTTGTACCCTAATGACTAGTCTGGGAATTAGTTCTCCACCTATACTTCATACCTTTGATAGCAATGTTCGTAGTCTATTTCAAATCAAGGTCACACCTACCTAAGAATGAAAACATCTTATTAGATGTCCTAAAACTGCTTTGAACCTTATTGCATCAAAACTATAAATAACATGTTTGTTCAGTACTAAAATGTCCTACTGTGTGACATTCAGTTTCTTATCTACTTTTGTTACTTTTTGCCATCGCAGGCAGGGCTGACAGCATTAGAAATTGCTGCTATAAAGTATAAGTTTCCAATTATTGGGGTTCTCTTTCCGGTGACGTCTCCCATCCCAATTTATCCTGATTGGAGCATTTCCGGACTAATGAAGGATGTAAATTCTGATGCAAACAAAATGCAGGTACGGAGTTCATATCCTACGTGCCCGATTTGTTGTCTAACTCGGCTTCAGTTCCTTACTTTTACAGCAACGTGTTCTTCTGGCTTCTTTTTACATTAATAGAAATCTTTGACAGCTTCATCAACCTCTAGGACTTCTCTTTTAGTTTATGCTTTCTTTTTTGCCTCCACTATTAAGTCATCAAGTTTGTAATCCTACCTTCTATAAACCTACAACAGTTATTCAAAATCCAAATAAGCCGTCTAAACAATATTCTAGGAAGTAGGTATGGCACCATGGGATGGCTCATAACCACATACTAGCCTCGCTATGGTGTTATTGCCCCAATACCAGTCAATGTTAACTATTACCTGTGGAGCGTGCCGTCGAGTTTGAGGCTCGTTCACTCCAAAATGGAACTTCATTCACGATCTTTGAATGTGCTGGAATTCTCAAATTTGATGTGAATTCAATTTGGAAAAATTTGGCAGAGGGAACTGGCTGTGAAGGAGAAATTTCATCAGGCAATATCAAAAGGAAGAACTGCATTACTGGGAAAGCGGTATCCTGAGGCAGCGTATTGGTATACGGAGGTAGTTTTCAATTGCTGAAATCCTTTACGGTTTTGTGTGTAACAATCCTTAGATAACCATAATGGTTATCAAACACGACTATATATATAGCTTATAAGTTCTGTTACCGGATGTTATCTGGTATTCAGCTATCAGTAATTTGGACATCTTTTCCTTCTGTTTTACTTGTATATTCCTGTCTCATGATTAAGGAGTAAGTTAGTACCCCAACCTTTCTTGGTCTTTGTGGCACACTTGTCAGTTAGTGTAAATTAACAATACCAACTTATTAGATTAACCAATACTGTGTGTATGATGAGTTCAACTGGGTTATTTGGTTTGTCTTTTCCATGAAGGATTATTTCTTTTATAGGCAAATTGGTAATTTTTTGCATCGTCACTGAGCTGTTCTCAGTCTCACATTCACTAAAACATATGAGCATCTAGAGTGTTCAGTGTAGATAACAATTCATTTTTAATTTATCTTCCTTTTCTATGTAGTTTTGTCATCTTTTTTATGGTCTCAAATTTTACAATGAAAAGTTAGAGTAATGCTGGTGTGTGGTGTATCTGCTAGGTCTTTTGATTGATTTTGACACTTAAAACATATCTGGTTTTCTGGTAGTGGCTTTAAGAAGTGATTTATGTATGCCATGATTCCATTTATCATATTAGCAAATTATTTTAGCCTCACCTATGTCAATGACCGTGGATACTCTTGATAAACTGAGTTGACTTTCATCAACATATTTCCTCTTCCTTTTCCTCTTATGTTGGTTACTTAAATGATTCAGTCTTTTTTGTAATGGAAATACAGGCCTTGGCCATTGTTCCAACAGCTGCAGCTGTACTTTCCAACTTGAGTTTGTGTTATGCCTGTCTGGATGATGGAATTAATGCGTTAGACAATGCAGTTAAATGCTTGCATGAAAGACCTGAATGGCCTAAGGCATATTATCGGATAGGTGTCGCACTCAGTATATTGAAAGTACGTATTTTCCCTCCATTACCTTACTCCTCCAGTACACAAAAACAATATCCCTTTTCAACTTTTTGCTGCATTTTTTGTCACAGAGGTATGGTGATGCAGCAGATGCCTTTCTCCAGGCTTTGACGCTTGATCCGGGAATCGAAGAATTTAAAGATGCATACATGTAAAGTTTTATACCTTCACTGCCAGCTTCAAAATAGAATGGTATTTTCCAAATTTACCGGTCTATTTTGTTTCGTCAAATTAATATTGTTTTTTCTCGTTACAGGGAAGCTATCGAAGATAGATTAAACTCTATCAAAGTGTATAGAGATAGTGCTGGGTAATGTGCAAGTCTGGTTGGTAATATTGGATCTCTCTCAAAGTGTAAGAAGATAATGCCTGAGTAAATTGGAAACAAAAGCATGAAAGATAATGTTGGATGTTGGTAATGAATTCTTTTATCTATTATTAGTACTTTCCCATTGTTTGACATGCACAACAACTCTGAGCTCCAGTTATAACCAGATTATATATATCACTGCTATATTATTGGCAAATTGGATTGAGTAGACAGAAATAATGGGATTATATATATATATATATATCACTGCTATATTGTTGGGAAATTGGATTTAGTAGATAGAAATAATGGGAGTGGCAAATGGCAAAAATGCGGTGTCAGCAAACTCTGAATCTTAAAATGATAGCTGAACTAGTTTTCCTTAAACATTAAAATAGACTAAAATAAAAAAATGATAGTAATTTTTTTTCAGGGAGGTATTATATCTCAGTGTTCATAGCAGATCGTAGCAGAAAGGATAAAAAACATATACGCTCTTTTTGGTGCACCCTTGCACACACCACCCCTTGGTGACTTGGTCATTGTAGACCAAGGTAATCCTCTCCCAACTAGTTGCGCATTAAGCTCATCGGCTTTCTCATCACGCTTATCGCGAAAAATTATATGAGAAATCACTCATGAAACCCTCCTCTTGATCAATACTCTTTGTATTTCATATTAATGGGAGAAACTACGATGGTCCGGGTGCATCATTTTGGTATGCACATTCAACCGAAGGGAGAATGCTTTTGTTGGGCTGGATCCATTTTCAGCACGGACGGTTAGGTAACAGTGCTGTATGGACCGTATCCCTAGTTCTCAACTAGCGATGACGTGGTGAGGTGGAATAGTCACTTCCCCCATTTTTTTCTTTCCCAAGGAAAATAAGAAACAAAATATCCCGATAAAACCCTCTAAAACCATCTCTGATCAAAAGATACCTTAAAACAAAACAAAACAAAACCCTAAAATGTAGAGCTCTGGATTTCCTTTTTCTTCACCACGTCTGTTCCTCCATTCTCTTTCATCAAAACTCCTTGTTTAAGTTTGTGAGTACTAAAAATCTACTACAACACGTGGCAGACTTTGCTTGGTATACTGGAACAAAAACAACAACTGCTAGACCGCAACTGCCAACGTATCCAGAGTCTAAAGAATCAAGCATCACGTAGTTCTCTTACATTCAATTCAATCAGTACTACATCATCAATTACTTATGAAATCAAACAATGACTGCCAACAATGACTTTAAGATGTACTTTGTGGGAACAGTATGCATCAGTTCCGCAACACTCAAGTCCGAAGCCTCAAGTACAGAATACAAATGAGAATGCACAATCTTCTCAAGCTGGTCCACACTCAATTATTGAATCTGCATCTAAAGCCCAGGCCCGTGACAGTATTACCCAACAAGTGTTCATGCCCGCATAAGGATCAGCTCAATTCAAACCATTCCCGCACTGAGGGAGCTCCAATCATCCCCGAATGAAGACTCATTCCCGCACATCATCTTTTCTTGTTCTCCACCCATTTCATAAACCAATTATTCCCCTGGCAATCATTACCATATAATCATACCATTTTGTCTTTACCCATCCAATCATTGTCCATAACATTGAGCTCATCATTCCCGCAATAGCAACTTGAATGACTACATACACACTAAAACCCATTTCATAAACCAATCCTTCCCGCCACAAATCCACTTTGTTACTTTCAACTGCTTTTGAAGCTTTATGCAAACTAATTGTAACTATCATTACCCGCAGCTATAGCCCATATTACCACTTCAGGTCCGCAGCTAAAGCCCACACAAACACTTCATGTCCGTAAGCGAGCAACACTTTGACTCACCATTTCAAGTCTGCACCTCTTTCTCACCAATCATGCCCGCAACATTGAAGCCCATTTTGACCGCACCAACACCATTTTTTGCCCGCAGCACTTCCATCCCGCACCATCTTGCCCGCACCATCCTTTGCACGTATCAAAATTAGACTAAGGCCACTTAAGGATAAGATCAACATTGACACGTGGCGGACTTCATCGACACATGGTAAAATGTAATGTATCATTATCGACACTCGGGGCTTTCGATAAAAGTAAAAGGTTACTCAAGTCTGTCTATCCCGCTTTCAACCCAGGGGATATATGAACTACGGAACTCTGAACGAAAGAAAAATAGATCAACAAGCCATTGGAATGACTCTTGTCATAATGCTCCTAGGTATTCTCTTATCTTAAGAAGGAAGTATGCCTTGGGGAATCTTCTTTAGCTTGGTTTCTGTAGGTTTTTTTGGTGTAGAACCTAGTGAACCGAGCGTACAAAAGAAGACTGATTCTTATTCTACGATAAAAGATGATGAATGATCAAATGCTGCGCTACAAGCACATTCATTGAGTCATTTTTTCATTCTAGGAAGACTATTCGAACTTCGACATAACCTCCTTCTTATGATGCCCCTAAGGCACGTGATATTGACCCAAGAATGGGCTCTTGAGCTACTAAGTATAAGGGGCTTAGTCTTTATAAAAGGTGAATTGTTTAAAGGTTCGGGGCTTTCGATAAAAGATGATCCGAAATAAAGTACTTTTGATTAGCTTCTCTTTCTTCCCGACCATTCTGAAGAGCCGCTGCCAAGCAAGAAATAGGTAGAGAGGGCGGCACCCACGGGGATCGCTCGGAGCATGTGATAATTATTCTATTTCGATGGGCCAAACGACTGTCCGACTACAACCAACAAACAAGAATGCTAAAAGTAAAAGACCCTTTTGGAGTAACGAGGCAATACCCAACACCAGACTTAGTGCTTTCTTCTTTGAACTCCCAGATCTCTCTTCAATGGAAATTTTATTTTCCTAGAATGTATCCTAATTTTTGGCCTAATTCTGGTCGCGAGAGTACGATACATTGGTGTAAAAGATTGAGTGGTAGCTAGTGCGTTGTAGATTCTTATCCAAGACTTGTATCATTTGATGATGCCATGTGAATCGCTAGAAACATGTGAGTGTATGGTTGGGCTGTTCAAGGAACAAGTTATCTCCTCTCTCTCACCAGTTTCTCCTCAGACCTACCCCCACTCCAGCAACGAATCTTATTCTTTTCTTGGATCTGGTTCGTGATATTACGAAAAGACCCATGAAATTCAATGGGGTCCATAGAAACCATGTCTTCATTCATAGGATCCCAAGTGCCCGGATCAACCGAAAGCTCGATTCTATCTGAACTGCTCATTTTCAAATGATATCCGCATTGTTCACAAACATTTTTTTTTGACTTAAAAAATTTCTTCTATGTATAGCTTTCAGTTAGCTATAGAAACTATATAAAAAAATAGAGCAAGCGAATAGAGACAATTTACTTCTGGTCAGAACTACTTCGACAGATGAGATCGAGTGACTCAACTATATCTTCTTTACTTAGTGCCCAACTTGTTTTGCCTAGATCCTTCATCTGTTAGCTCATCTCTTTAGTCTTGCTGTCAGCCTGTTGATTAAGTGCCCTCTTTTTTTTTGGGTAGAACGTGCCAGAACTTCGTTCCTAATCCTCTCGCGGGCGAGTTTATGCTTTTGTAGCAACCTTTCGGTCATGCTATCAATAGCTTTTTTAGCCGACATAATGGCCTGTTCATGCTGCTGAGCAGGGAAGGAGTCACCTCACTTGAGGTTCGGTCTGGTCTTTGATAGTGTTTCGCTAGTTATTATGTATCTATATACCGACGATTCAAACCTACAACAACGAGAGATCTTTTTTGCATCGCATGATAGGCTTAAAAAAGAACTCTTTTATCAGAGGGAGGCATAAAGGTACTGACCGAGCGAGCAGATGAGCTCTTCCCCGCCTGGCTTTCCTTATTTTTTCCTATTCTTTGTGCAGCAGAGCTTCCTTCGGGGGCTTCCGCCGTGTCTCTGAAGTAGGTTTCCAGGTCTATGGATTCAAAGAGGGGGTAGGCGTTGTTGGTGGAGATGAGGCAATAAATTGGGGTTTATCAGGACCAATGCTACGAGCTTCCGGAATACAATGGGATCTTCGTAAAGTCGATCATTATGAGTGTTACGACAATCAGCTTGCAAGTCTGTGGCACCGTAGTGGAATCAACTACAGGATTTGAGACTACCGGCTTACATCGTCGGCTTTGGCAGGTCTACCCCGGTTACCTAGAAAGAATTACAGCTGCCTTAGAGCCGTCCGATGAGTATGCCTACCCGCTTCTGGGGAAACTACTCTGTTCTATAGCGAGTAGAGGAAGCGGTTGCAGAGGACTTCGTTCAACAACACTCGAAGTAGGACGCTATGGACCCGCCCTTTATTTGATGACTATACTTGTACAGACTTTCTTGGGATCAAGATCCGTAGTTAACATCTCTTGATATAGGAGGACCTCTTTCAACACGCTATTTAAAAGGTGGCAAGAAGGACTAAATCTTGTCCATCTTAGGGC
Organism: Papaver californicum; assembly: GCA_023531435.1. Taxonomy (NCBI): domain Eukaryota; kingdom Viridiplantae; phylum Streptophyta; class Magnoliopsida; order Ranunculales; family Papaveraceae; genus Papaver; species Papaver californicum. The sequence continues at coordinate 232,592 of JAJJMC010008872.1, forward strand.
AGTTTCTGCGCTGAGCTTTGCCTCCTCTTATCTACCACCGCCTTTCCTACTCTTTGCAGCTTTTAGTAGAATGTATTTGGGTCCAGCCTATGACTGGGGGAGAGATAGTTCTAGGTGCTTCTGGTCACAGCATTTAGTTAGTTCGCCTCTTCGAATGAGGAAATTCGCATATTCCACTCATCGGGCTAAGGAAATTTAAGTAATAACTGAAAGAAGAAAACGTCATGCAGTCATAAACTAGCTCTCCTGCGCTATTCTTGTAGTTACTGAGCTATACCTATGCCCAAAGAAGTCTGAGCTTCACTATATGAGTACTGGTCTAGGCCAGAGACTCCTTATTCCCAGATCTCAATACCAGCGAAAGCAGGGCTAACACACTCCAACTAAGGGGGAACCCATTACCTGTTGAGCCTCTTCCCTACACCTTAACCCAGCTTTACCTTATATAAAATCCTTAATAGGGTTTCATCAACGGAAACTTCGAATTCTCTCGTGAATGGTGACCAAGAGGAGCGTTCCTTAAATACATTAAAAAATGTGATGTATCATCATCGACACGTGACGGACTTCATTGACACGTGGCAAAGGGCCATTTTTGGTAAATGTCATTTCTTTCACCCCTTTATAAAGGAAAGAAAATGTATTAGAGAGGGGACTTTTGGCTAGGTTTTGCAACTTCATTTTTCCTGTAACCTAAGAAATCAATAAGAACATCCAATTATCATTACCCATGGATGTAAGCAGATCTCTGCCGAACCACGTTAAACTTCTTGTGTTGATTTGGTTTTTGTTCTCTGACTTATTTTGTTTTCATTTTTTGGTTGTGGTAATTATGGAAATGGTACCCACAAAGTTTTTCCTCGTCTTGATTTTTATTTATTTTTTTCCTTGTTTTGTACGTAGGATCAAACTCCCCACATTTTGAGTTGTTTAATGCTGCTTTCACTGGAAAACTCAATCGCTTCAAGAGTAAGAGAAACAGTATATATCTATTTTTCGTAATTTTTTTTCCTTACTTTTTTTCTTCTTAAATGTTTGTTTGGTTATTTTTTAGGGTTGGCTTTGAATCATGCTAAAGGTGAAGGGATTGGAGTAACAGAAGCGATTGGAAAGCTTAAAGATCAAAATGGAGGAGGATCTCTTCATGTTGCTGCTGCAGGAGGAAGTTTAGAAGTTTGCAAATACTTGATTGAGAAGTTGAAACTTGATGTGGATTCCAAAGATGGAGAAGGTATTATTACATCTCTTCTTTTTAACAATTAAAATTTTAAGAGATTTTGTCTCTTTTAGGGGTCAGATTGATTTTTCATTTACAGTATCGTTTTTTAATGTTGATAAGCATGCGTCTAAAATTTAATTTATTGAATAGGTTTGGGTAGATTTTTTTGTTAGTTATTTCTCTTTAGAAAAAATTAAGCTCTACTGTTGTGTGGGAATCTTGTTGCCAATGTATTGTAGTCAATTTGAAAAAGCAAGATTTTTTTTCAAACATTTAGTCTTTAATAAAGAAAGCCTCAAAACTAAAAGACGTCTAGAAATATTAAGCTATTATTATGCCTTTACCTGTGGAGAAGGGTAGTGGTTGAAAATATGGTTATGCACGTCTGGATGACGGAATCACGCGCATGATTATGCCACTAAATGCATCTATGAAAATCCTGAATGGCCTAAGGCATACTATAGGTTAGATGTCGCCCTCAATATACAGAAAGTATGCATCTCCACTCTTTTTTCTTTACTCTCTCCAGTAAACAAAATCCCTTATTGACTCTTCGCTGCATTTTTTTTTGTCAGAGGTATGATGATGCAGCTGAGGCTTTCCTTGACGGTTTGACGCTCGATCCGGGAAACAAAGAGCTTAAAGATGCGTACATGTAAAGCTTATACCTTTACTACCAACATCAAGAACCCTGATGTGATATTCTCCGGTTATACTGAACTAATCTGTTTCTTCATACTAATATTGTGGTCTCTTTACAGGGAAGCTGATTGAACTTTATCAAAGTGTAAGACAATAATGCTGGGTAATGTGGAGCTGAAAGCATTCTGTAAATGACGAGTAGATGTTCACTTGGGAACTAATTCTGTAAATGAAGCACTCTAAAGACATGTTGATAGCTGAAGCATATGGTGCTAATGCGTAACTGCAGTTTTTCATTAGTAGGTTGTCCGTTTAAACAGGGATAGTGAAAGTCTAATGAAGTGTTTATCTTCTGATCAAACTAACCCCAAATATCACTATCTAGGAGACGGTTCTGATGAAGTGTTTATCTTTTGAATTTTGAAAAGTCACTTTTGTATATTCCTAGGTTTGTGAATAGGGTGGCACTTACCAACGAGGAGTGACATGTTGGTTATCTATATCTAGAGTCATGAAATCTTTTAATCCATGAGGTTATCCAAGCCTGGAGAATAACCGTCAGTCCAATTTGTTACATCTGCCCCATCCAGTTTTTGTTTGAAGCCTTATATAGGTTTCCATTCCAATAGAGGGACTTCTCATGGTTGAAGGCTAATCTAAATATTGGGTAAGGGATACCCTATAATAATAGCAAATACCTATTTTATCTTTTACTCTATAACATAAACAAAAAACCTATTAAAACCTAAATAAAAAATTCTTTTTCTTCCCAACCGTAAATCTGCTTCTTTTCAACTCTCCTTCTCCTCATTTTCTTCTCCATCAAATTCATCGTCTTCGATTAATTGTCGATTCGAAAATTTATAATCGTCAATCAAACACTATAACAAAGATGACAAATTCTACTAAAGGTATAGAAGATAGCATTGATTTGAATCAAAATCAATCAAATGAAGAAAACCGAACTCATCAAGAAATTGAAGAACATACCGGTGGTAAAGGCAATCAAACTCCCTAACCACAACCAATGGTGTATATGAGGTATGATTCTACAATAACCCATGTTATTTTTCTCCTTTTTGTGATCGTAATGTGTTAGAATGATTGATTTCAAAGAAAAAAATTAGGTTTCCAGAAACATTTACGGTTGGGTTTTGTTCAAATACCAACCGTAAATATAAGTTCTCAAGAACTTACGGTTGGGAATCCAACCGTAACTGGTTTTTTTCTAAATTTTGTGTTTAGGTTATTTCCAAACCCCAACCGTAAATCGGGATAAAGGAGATGAAGATGAAAGTTTACGGTTGGGTTCGATTCTGAACCCAACCGTAAACTATTTTACAGTAAAAAAAATGGTATTTACGGTTAGGTTCGATTGTCAATTCCCAACCGTAAATTATCCTGGATAATTCAAATTTTTTTGATGATTATTTACGGTTGGGTTCGATTGTCAATTCCGAACCGTAATTTCTTCTGGATAGTTCAATTTTTTTTTTATGATTATTTACGGTTGGGTTCGGTTGTCAATTCCCAACCGTAAAATCTCCTGGGTAGTTCAACTTTTTATTGATGATTATTTACGATTGGGTTCGAATGTCATTTACCAACCGTAAATTTGTTTACGGTTGTGTTTGATATGTGTAAACCAACCCTAAAGAATTCTGAATTTTCAAAATTTTGGTTATTTGTGTTGAATTGTTTGGAAATTATCTAACTTGTGCTTTCAATTTGTATTGATTGTATGTTGTAGGAATAAGAATACGGCAAAACCCAAGAACAAGAGGGGTAATAATTTAACACCGATTGATCACACTCCCACCCCTCGCCACGAAGTTCATTTAGGGGTAGATAATAGAGGCTTGAGAAAGAACGATAAGAAGAAGAAGAATTTTGAGGTAGGGGGTGGTAGCTCTAGACAAGAAGTACTACCTCAAGATGAATCCCATGTTTTCGATGACTTCGAAGATCTACCTGTGGTGAGTGGAGGTGCGCTTGTGATTAGAGAACCACCACAAGAGGAAGAATATGATGAAGAAGAGATGGACGGAGAACAACTTGTCGATCAAGGCAAAGGTAAAGAAATTATTGTTGCTTCGCCTCAACCTCAAGTGAAGGAAAAAAAGCCAAGGAAGAAACCTTCACCGAAAGGCAAGCATATTCCCAAAGGCAAAGATGTGTTGTAGCCTAAGAAGAAGAATGGAAGACTTTGGGGTGAGGCCCCAGACAGGTCTGCAATATTATTTGGTTATCCGCATTCATGGGCTGCCAAAGTTGCTGAGACTAGTGTATTAATCTAAAAACTTCTCTTGTTTTGTTATCGTTTGTTTAACTTCAAGTTATAACTTGTTGGTACGATTTTGATTAAAAAATATTGTTTTTATTCTTTGTAGGATCATACACAGGACGTGAAGAAATTGGTTCGTCAAAGGGCTCAACATTGGCCGTTAGCTGAAGAATGTAAATTCGCCCGTTTTATCGTAAATGGTACAGGGTTAGCTCCCGGAATTACCAATTCTATGTTGGAATATGATAGTGTTACCTGCACAACCTTCAGGGAACGTTATTGGCCTGAAACCTATACGTTTCATCTCCCATTCGGCGAGATGACAATAATGCCGGATGATGTCAAGTCAATTCTTGACTTACAAGTTGAAGGAAAAGTCGTGTATGAAGATTTTGACAACAACATGTCTTGGAGTGATCTCTGTGTCCTTGTTAAAGACACACTTGGATGAGAGAAGACAGAAGCCGAGTTAGAGTTTAAACTGGCTGTTGGAGATAAATCGGGTGAAGTTCCGAAAAAAGGTTTAGGTATGACAAGGAAGATCTTGTTGCGTAGTCTGAGGGAGAAGTTTGGAGGAACCCTGCAATTGAAAAAGGATGGGGTCATCATAGATGAAACTAGAGCTATGCGTACAGCCAGGGCGTATCTGTTATATATGCTTGGTACCATCTTCTTCGCTGACAACTCAGGAAATAGGGTCAACACTCACTTTCTACAGTGGTTGAATCTCCAGAAAACGCATGAGTGTTCATGGGGAACTGCCACCCTCGCTTACCTACTTTCCAACCTTAGAAAAGCTTCGTGGGTTAGAGGTACTGAGATTGCCGGGAATACTGGTCTTCTTCAGGTAATTTATTGTTGGAATTTCAATGTTTAACTTCAATTTTTTTTGCGCATTATCTTATATTAATATTTATTATCTTCATAGGCATGGTCTATGATCACTTTCCTAGCCTGGATCCTAAGACGGAGTGGAGCGGTGATTTTACTGGACCTACAGGAAAGAAATTCATATTCACCGTACTCAGTCAAAGCGTAAAGAAGTACAGATAGCAAAGAAGAGAAGTGAGATTGATGCTTTCACCGTAGAAGATGTGGTGTTTGATCCTTATGTGAAGATTGACACAGTTGATGATGGAGTAGTATAAGATTTACGTCAATTCTCGGACGTGGCAGGCTACAACGGGCCTTTGTACCATCCGTTGGGTTCGTGATGTGCAACCCTCGTCGAAATCTCCGCCAATATGGCTATGTCCAAACCAAGGTAACAATCGAAGCCTTTAAATTGTGTGTGAATGGCTCCATGATCGAAGGCCCAAGCATCTGCTCAACTACATCCCAACGCCTTCGGTCGCAATTTGGAACAACCGCCATAAACCGGAATACCAAATCCAAAGGGAGGAGGTAAATCCATCTCCGGGCACAAAAGAGGCCGTAGAAGATTAATTGGATTGGTATCGCTATTTTGGTCATCCAAATGTGATTAATATTGATCCGGAAATGAGAATACTTCAAAGAGGTCAAGGAAACAACAAAGGAGATGGTCTCAGTGATGTTTGGAAAAAGGCATATTTTAACTTGGTACGTAAATTACTTATGTTATTAGTGTTATTAAGATTTATTACTAAAGACTAAACCAATATTTGTTTTCATATGTGAATAGAAAAAGAAAGCACTTGCATTGGCAGAGTCTATGACTCCATGCCTAAGTAGAGGTGATGTGATGACGGTTGAGCAACAAAAGAACCTGCAACACAAAATGAGGAAACTTCATGAATCAAACGAAGATGAGACAGTGCGAAGCTTAAAGAGGAGTATAGCCGATACAAGAGGTGCGAATACTAGCCAAAGAGAGCCGCAACCTAGTGATGAAGACACACATGATGAAGCCGAGGATGTGCAAGGTGGTGCTCGTACTCGTGGCGGTTGTGTTGGTGCTCGTACTGGTGGCGGTCGTGCTGGTCCTCGTACTCGTGGCGGTCGTGTTGGTGCTCGTACTGGTGGCGGTCGTGCTGGTCCTCGTAGTCGTTGTAGCAAGAGCAAAAAAATAGTTCGTCATGGTGATCGACATACCCCTCCTCCTTCTCCTTAACTCTACGTTGATTCTAAAAATTGCGTCAAACTTAGGTTTTTTTTTGTGGGTGGATTATAACTTCTTGCGACAATATTCATATCTCAATTTAGTTAGAATGTATGAGAAAGTTTTTATCTTAAATTGGTCTAGCTAAATTTCATGTTTTATTTACAAAAATTTCAAGTTGGAAACCAAGCAAAGGAGAAATCAACTTAAAAAAAGAACAACTGATTATTTACGGTTAGGTCCGCAAGTCCATACCTAACCGTAAAACATCCAGAACCATATTTCCTAAAGTTACGGTTGGTTTTTGAATCAAAACCCAACCGTAAATATTCCTGGACCCTTTTACAGTTGGGTTCTATTGACAATTGCCAACCGTAAATTATCCTTGATAATTCAAATTTTTTGTTTTGAAGATCATTTAAGGTTGGATTCGATTGTCAATTCCCAACCGTAAATTCTCCTGGGTAGTTCAAATCTTTTTTGATGATTATTTACGGTTGGGTTTAATTGTCAATTCCCAATCGTAAATTCTCTTGTGTAGTTGAACTTGTTTTGTGTTGATTCTTTACGGTTGGGTTTTTGTTTGTTTGAATGACCCTATTTACTTTAAATCTAGTAAAATTGAATGAATAAGTTTAAAATTTTGATTTTTAAACCCAAATTTGGAGTGAAAGGAAATACAAATAATAAGGGTCCAGCAACATTTACGGTTGGGTTGGGACTTAAAAACCCAACCGTAAAATTGTAGGGAAAAAAATGACAGGTTTACGGTTGGGAATCAAAAACCGAACACAACCGTAACTGGTGCAACAAATACCCATGCACATAATGCGTTAAGGTTGGGTCCTATGCTAAAACCCAACCGTAAAACTGTTACGATTGATTGTTCCGCCATGAAAATACGGTTACGGTTAGATTATGATGAACACCTAACCGTAATTGTTAGTTACGGTTGGGTACGATGCTGAAAACCCAACTGTAAAACTGTTACGATTTGGTTTTCCGCCATGAATGTACGGTTACGGTTTGGTTAGGATGAACACCTAACCGTAAATGTTGCCTACGGTTTGGTTCGACAAGAAAACCCAACCATAATGTTCCCTGAATCACAAAAAAAATCATACTTTTTTACGTAATTTTATCAAATTTGAGCCATAAAAAGACTAAGAGTTTAAGTTAGAGGTATAGCTGACTACTCTGGTTGAGTGAATCAAAATCTAGGGTTTTTAAAAAACTACAAAAAATTCTCTTTCATTTCTTCTACTTTTTCTTCCCACCAAACCAAAAAGAAGAAAAATTTGATTTGATTTGATTAAGTATAAGATTATTTTAGATTAATTATTGTTAGCCTAATCTATTAGCTAAATAATGTTACTAATATTAACTAAACATAGATAGTTTAGCCATTATGAAAATATAATGGATAAAGGGTTTTTGAAATTCATACCTAATATTCCTATTTTGTCTTCATATGAAAAACCCTTCTATTAGGATGGAAAACCTCTATACGTGACTTTTTTTATTTATTTACGTATACATGAAGAGCCACACACCCCTCAATTTATTTGCATATGAACTTTTGTCATTTTGTCTATTCGTAATGGAAGAGAGTAAAATATGAACCCTTTAAACCCAACCTTTGATCTCATCTGCAAGTTTGCAACTACAAGTGCTGAATCTGTGTATCTCATAGTCGCATTGGATTTCTCTAGTTTGGGCGGCATTTTATTGATGTAAACTGGAAAAGTCATTTGAATCAAATTTTTTTGTATTGCAAAATTTAAAATTTTTTATTCCACCCAAATATCTTCCCTCCTCATTTAATTTTTTTTTTGTACTCCGTTAATCTTTAATTAGCGTGATTTAGCGAGATACTGAGATCCCCTAGAATTAAAAATTTAAAATCTCGGGAGGGAAGGATGGCCTGAGTGAATCATTTTGGCATGCACATATTCAACGTGAGAATGCTTCTGATCACTTGAGCTGGACTCTTTTTCAGCATGGACGGTTAGATAACACTCTCCCGTATCCTCGACTGACGACGTGGTGAGGTGAGTAATAGTTACTTGCCACTGTGTCGTAATCTCACTTCCCGCGCGTACTTTTTTTTCCCCTCATTTCCCAAGAAAAAAAAAAAAAACTCTCTAAAACCTGAATATCTAGAGCTCTGGTTGTCTCCGTCATCCTCCTCTGTGAAAAACTTTTCCTCTTCTTTAGTTTCACAAGCTATGGACGATCCGGGATATGCACCAAGTCTGCTCCAATCTCATTTAGAACTCTTTATTTAACTCTTTTCCTCGTCTTATTTTTTTAATAATTTTCCTAGTTTTGGTTCTGCAGAATCAACCTCACCACATTTTGAGTTGTTTAATGCTGCTTACACTGGAACACTCAATCGCTTCAAGAGTAAGAAAAACAGTAGATTTCTATTTATTTTTTTTGTAATTTTTTAGGGTTGGCTTTGAATCATGCTAAAACCAAAGGGATTGGAGTAGCAGAAGCGATTGGTAAGCTTACAGATGAATATGGAAGAGGATCTCTTCATAGCGCTGCTGAAGGAGGAAATTTAAACGTTTGCAAATATTTTGCTTGACACGTTGAAACTTGATGGGGATTCCAAAGATGGAAGTGGTATTAAATCTCTTCTCTTTAACCATTAAAATACTAAGAGATTTTGTCTCGTTTGAAGAATGATATTCTGTTTTAGGGGTCACATTGATTTTTCAATTGTTTTTTATGCTGATAAGCCGTAAGTGTATGTCTAACTACTCTTTCAAAAATTTGAATAATAGAATTGGTTTGGGTAAAAAAAAATTTACTAGTTATATCTCTTTGGTAAAATTAAGCTCTACTGTTGTGGGAATCTTAGAGTTGCCAGCAAAATGTGATCAGTGTGAATACAATTGTTAGAAGAAATTTTTTTTTTTGAACACTTTGTCTTCTAATAAAGAAGGCCTCAAAACTAAAACATGTCTAGAAATATTTTCTAGTGTTACTGTAGAGAAGGGTAGTGGTTGGAACTTGGAAATATGGTTACGAGTTAATATCTATCAAGTCATGGTTTCTGAGATTCATCTTCGTTTAAACTGTTCATAATTTGCTACTGTAAATATTCAATAGATATGTCTCCATGTTTTTTCTGTTTTACAGGTGGCACACCCTTGTATCATGCAGCTATGGAAGGGCATTTTGACACGGTTAGATATCTTCTTGAAAAGGGTGCCAACCCTGATGCGTCAAATGATATGAATGCCACTCCTATACATTTTGCCGCAAAGTCAGGGACTCCCTCTCTAGATGAATTTTTCAGTCTTCTGTTAGATACTAGATCCTCATTGGTGCCTTTGCCTTAAGTTTAAATTAACATGCCGTCCCACCTTAAAATTTGGATCTACCTTTATATAGATGTTAATTATACATTTATACACTACACACTAATTGGAAAAGGTTGTGACTGCGTTAAAACTTCACTTATCTGGACACACTGAAGGATGTACCTCATTAAGTAATTTAGGTTACTAGTGCCCGTATGTGATCTCTTATTTACCAGCAGATCTAGCTACATGCTAGGATTAAATTTCCTGTTAATGAGGCCCAGCCCTGCCAATTTGTTGAAGCAGTTAACTGATAGGGAACCATAAGGCATATTGTAGTTAAAAATGACCTCCTTGCCTGCCTTGATAGTCGGCCTACTAGTGAGCCATCCTGATTTGATGTCCAAAAATATCCTAGTCATAACTTTACACCGCGATATGGATGCTCAGATCAATGTCAAAATAATCCATTTTGGTGTAGTTATCACTAAACCTGGCTAGAGCCTAGACTTCCTCAAAGTAGGTCGTGAAGTCTAAGTAAGAATAAGATGTTTCTTATCTTCTTACCAAAAATCTTTATCTGTACGAAATGAAATTAAGCATGCAATTCTTATGAAGTATTATGTGCAGGTGATACAAAGATAATAACCTTGTTACTTTCAAGGGATGTTCGCGTTGATGTTGCAAGTAGGTCTGGCACTGCCCTTCAGTTCGCTGCTAGTCTTGGTCATCAAGATGCTGTTAAAATGTTGTTGGATCATGGTGCAAATGTAAGTTGGGTTCTTCTGCTGGTATTGATTAGTTTTTCATTCAGTCGATCAAGAAGAAAATATAACCTATCCTTTAGAATGTCAGCTTCAACTCTTAAAACATGCCAAGTTACCAGCCTTCTCTTTCTGTAACTTCATGCAGTTTATTATACTTGTAAAAATGATTAGGCCAGTTATCTCTAATTGAGAGCAACATATGGTACCTGCTTATTCAGTTGTTGTCAAACTTAATTGATTTTCTTTTACCATGCAGCCTAATGGTGTTAATAGTCAGGAAATGCTTAGACCACTAATTTCGGCAATTTTTGTCAAGTCATTGGAATGTGCGGAACTTTTACTGCAGGTAACAAAATTCCTAAACGCTCTGTGCCACAATGCTGTTTTGTTTACGTAGACCAAGTCATGTTTCGGAAGTTGTAACTATATGTTCCTTCATCAACCAGAAAAGGCAATTACCATTAGTATATATACTATTTTCTACTGTGACTAACATCTAACAGGGTTTACTTCTTCATATTTGTTTTGGGATACACCTGTGATCTTAAATTTTAGAGTTGACTAATGATTTTTTTTTACCGCAAAAGTTGATGAAAAAATATTCTAGTTTTCCATAAATTCTTTTTCTGAAATGGCGTGTTAGTTACCTTTTAATTTTTTGTTTCAGATAACTCTTGTTTCTCTATCAATAGGTCTTCATTAATTAATTATTATTTTTACTGTACAAGGCCTGTTGTTAGTTGTGGTTTTTATATTTAACCTTGTAGAAAGCCTTGTCTATCTGGTTCATTTGGATTCATTTATAGTCATCCAAATGTTGTGAATCAATTACAGGTTTCTCTGGTTGACCTTGTGCCGATCCAGAAACCTGTCTGCTTTTTTGTGAATAAAGCTGTGAGTTCCACCCTAAGTGTTACTCATATTTCTTGTTATGAGCTGTTGACAAGACCAGTTACCAAAAACTGTGGTCAGCCGGTCATTTTTTTCTTGTTATTACTTGATATCTTCTGTCATCTTCTTCTGGTATTAATAAACTGGCTGACATTGTTCAATGCAACTAGATTTGCCCAATTCCTTTAATATTTCTAGTTTTTTTTTTTATGCTTGATCATTCGTTTCTCATATGTTATATTTTCTCGTTGTTCAAGCTTTCAGAATTAATATTGATAGTATGAGCAAAAACCAAAAGGTTGATATATTGTGCTAATACTCTTTTCTACCATCTCACATCTTCTACATTCACCGCTAATTTTGAACTTCGAATGTGCTGGAATTCCCAAATTTAATGTGAATTAATCAATAATTTGGAAAAGTTGGCAGTGGGAAGTCCATGAGAAGGAGAAATTTGATCAGGCGAAATCTAAAGGAAGAGATGCATTCCAGGGAGAGCAGTATCTTATTGTCAGCACATTGGTTTAGAGAGGTAGTTTTCAATCGATGAAGTTCTTTACGCTTTCACATGTAACAATTTTAGATATCCATAGTGGTTACTGAAGAAGACTCTATATAGCTTATCAATTCTGTTTCTGGAGGTGTCTTGGTATTCAAACTTTGAGTAATTTGGACATTTTCTTCCTTCTTTTTACTTATATAGTCTTGGATCATGACTAAGGAGTGAGTTAGCACCCCAAACTTTCTTGGTCTTTGTGGCACGTGTCAGTGTAAATTAGTAAAACAACTTATTAGATTAACCAATGTTGTGTATATACTGAGTTCAACTGGGTTATTTGATTCCTCTTTTGCACGAAGGATTATATCTTCCAATGGCAGATAGGTAACCTTTTCTTCGTGACTGAACTTTTCTCATTCACTTAAACATATGAGCATACAGTGATACAGGGTGAAGATAAATATTACTTTTATATTTATCTTCCTTTCATAAGTAATGATTTTAATTTATCTTTTTTTATATGGTATCAAATTTTACAGTGAAAAGTGAAAACTTAAACTAGTTTCCGGTGTCATCTGCTAGTTCTTTTGATTGGTTTTGAGTCTTTTGACATCTAAACATATATAGTTTTCTGGTACCACATGAACTTATTGGAAGTAATATATGCCAAGATACCATTATTATTGTATTAGCAAATAATCAGTTGTAATATAAATTGGTTTAGCCTCAGTGCCTCACTTTTAATGTCGATGACCGTGGATACTTTTGATAACTCAGTTGACATCATCAACATATTTCCTCTTATGTTGATACTAATGATTTTGTCTTTTTTGTAATGGAAATAGGCCTTGGCCATTTTCCCAGCAGTACTATCCAACATGAGTGCCTGTTTTGCGCATCTGTAAATGAAGTGTTTTGCGCGTCTGTTATTGTAAATGAAGTAGATATTGACCTGCCAACAAATTCTGTAAATGAAGTACTCTAAAAGACATTTGTTGGTAGCTGAAGTATATATATTATAGTGCTAATTACATTAATAGGTTGTCTTTTTGAATAGGGTAGCTTATGACGGACGGTGAAAGTTTTATCAAACTAGCCCCAAATATCACAGCCAGGAGACGGTTCTGATGAAGTGTTCATCTTTTGAATCTTGAAAAGTCACTTTTGTATATTCCTAGGTTTATAATGAAATCTTTTAATCCATATGAACTATGAAGGTTATAACTTTTTGATCTGCAAGTCTGGTGGTATCATATATCAGTACACATTATCCTGCTGACTACGGTTTCCATTGTCTTTAAAATTGTATCTTTGTCTGAAATTTACTACTCCCTCCGTCCCAGAAAAGAAGATACTATCACTTTTTCATTTTAACCTACTAAGACAATGGAAGGTAGTGTAATTTTTTTTTTGAAACATAGTTGTAAATTAGTTGCCAAGTTGGATTGCCTACCAAAACAAAACAGTTGTGTGTATTCCTTTACTTTGTAATCAGTCTAATTAGGCTGTATATTTTGAAACTTTGCTACATAAAACCAACCCTAAAATGCAAATGCTAGGTTGGCAAGCTATATTATCATCCCAAGCCTGGAGACAACTCTTGTCTTACATCTGACCATCCATAAATAGCCACACACCCCTCAATTTATTCCGAGAAAACACAAAGGCCAAGACGAAAATTAGGAATCACTTGTCTGGGTGGTGCATATGATGTTAGGATCGATGTTATAAAGAAAATAAAATTAAAACAAAAACACATAAGATTTATTTGATTCATCTAAATTAGGTTACGTCTAAGGAACGGCTACGGTTTTCACTTTGATCTCAAAAACAGAGTTCCAGAGAAACACAACGATGATAACAATACTAATATAAAAAATCCTAGATAGGGCAACTCGATATATATAGAAACTACTCAAAATTTGGGCCGGGGCGCTGTCCCAGACCCCGTGGAGGTTTGTTTATGTTCTCTACGATCCGGGTCTGTTCCATAAACGAACCTCTCAAAAAATTCCATTTAATTTTCCAAACAGGCCACCAGTCAGATCGGATCAAGTGCAAAATCAGATCGTGCACTATCAGGCTCCACACAAACATAACATATGTCACGAAGTGGGACACATAAAAGTAATGTATGTCTGAGCCAGTCACATTTTATCTGTTCACAATAGTGTGGAGAAGAGAGTAAAATACGAACTCTTTAAAACCCAACCTTTGATACCATCTACTAACATAGTCACATAGGATTTCTTTAGTTTGGCTGTGAAATCAAGGAAAGAGGAGTTCAGATTAATATGTATGTCTACGGCATTCAAAGCATTTAGGTTTGGCACTTGAAGATGCATACAATCTTTAACAATGGCAATCAATAGATAAAGAGTTTCAAAAGAGCAACAGTCATTTTTTTGTCTATAAAGTTTATGTTCAGAGATGGTAAAAATAAACAATGATCAGATACGGTAAAGCTTTATTTCATGTAACTATCACTTTTTCTTTCTTCTTCTTTGCTTTCTTTGAAACGTTTGTCTCAAGACCAAAAACTAAATAAATCATCTCCTATGGCATAACACTTCAGTGGGTATATAAAATCAAAACTGAAGATAAATCCATTATATAAAAGAACAAACAAACAAACTCGAAAGAATTTAATCGACCAACCTCTCCTTTTGACTGGCAATTCATCGAGCAATCTCAAACACCCGTGCTGGAATTGAAAGTCATCTTGAACAACAAGAATAACCTTGAGTTTGTTTGGATTTTTCGTCAATGAGACTCACGCTTTTGGTAGATAATTCAGCTTTGTAAGCATCAGAATTCAAGACTTTCCGGCTTACATTGTTGTATATTTCTTTGATAACCATTTCAAATGCAGTTCGGACATTAGTTGAATCTAAGGCAGATGTCTCCATAAAGAACAACCCTTCTGCCTCTGCTAAGCTTTTCCCTTCTTCCAGACTGACATCTCTGATATTCCCTAAATCGCTCTTGTTTCCGACCAGCATCCTCGCTATAGTTGTATCAGAATGTACTGCACAATTTGTTCCACAACAATCAAACTTAACAATTCCTAAACATGGAAGAATGCTTAGCGAATTACTAGCTTCAGAATCATATGAACAAAGGGAATATCAAAGCAACCAAAACTATCAAAACCGCAAAAGGAAATCTATTGAAATTTGGTCACATCTTAAATCTCTTCATGGCAATGTGATGAGATGAAGCAAGTACGGTACTCAGTTGAGCCGCCCTAAGCAGCCTCCAGCTAAATCAGAGAAGGTTGTATTAAAGTTTCTATCAGCTAATAAAATAGAAATTGATGATTTTCGCATTTAGTCAGTTTATTAGGCTCCAAAGCAGAGGTCGCCGCAGTAAGGGATATTATGGCACTGAACAAATACAGGGATCGGTTAGGCAGTTCACATCTGCTTTCGAGGAGGAATAGCTTCTATGGGTGAATATGTGCGCAGCAATTGGAAGCCACATTACATTTATCAAGCGCAGGGAACAATTAGATAGCGACAATCCATGCCCACATTTACAGGAACTGAAAGAAAATGCAACTACATTTTCTAAATTCTAATATTGGATGCCAAAGGGTAAATAAACAGGCAAGGAAACCCATAAGCAATCATCAAATCGAAGCGGCATTTACCAAAAAAAGCCGATTTGTAGATCAAAGTTTCTCATAAAGCCAAATCAAACTTTTTAGCAACAAAAGGCATGCCCCCCTAAAGTTTGGATACTCTTCAAAAATCAAACCAGACCCCCTAAAGTTTCATAAGATATCATACAAATTTCTTATGTTTTTCATGATCTAGTCCAAATACTTCACAAATGACATCTCAAACAGAAGCACCTAACAATGTGAATAAAGGGTCTTATCAAATCACCATAATCATCAATTAAAAACAGATCTTCATAAGAAACTTAAATGAACCTAAATCAAATAAGCTCGGATCTATAAACCCAATAAATCTCAATCAAATCTCAATCAAAAACACAACAGAAATAGTCTCAAACATAAAAAAAATAATCAAAGAAATGGGTTTTTCTAAACTTTCAAAAGGTTGAATCTTTATGAAGGATTTAAACTACAAATTTTAAAAACAGAGAAGAAGTACTAGTACTTACTGTTGAGTTCATCAAGCCAACGACCAACACTATCAAAAGTAGTCCTTCTTGTAATATCATAAACAATAAGAGCACCAACAGCACCTCTATAATAAGCAGAAGTAACAGCTCTAAATCTTTCTTGACCAGCAGTATCCCAAATCTGAGCTTTAACTTCTTTCCCATCAATTTCCATACTCTGTGTCTGAAATTCAACACCTATAGTTGCTTTTGTATGTATATTGAATTCATTTTTTGAATATCTTGATAATAAATTTGATTTACCTACTGCTGAATCTCCTATGATTACTACCTTAAATAAATAACCTTCACAATCATCATCATCATCCATTACAGATGAAGAACTTCCTTTTCTTTCCTCTTTAACTGAAGAAAGAAGGAAGAAATGGGGAGACAGAGAAAGGAGAGAACTTTTTGAAAGAAAAGGAAATATTAAATATGGGCCATATGGCCAGCTAGAGAGAAAAGACAGAGTGCGAAAGTAGTGGGGTTCAAATATAAGTTTTTTCAGTGATACGGTACAGTTGGAGTTACTGATAATTAGATTGTTTTAGTCGTTGGTAAGAGCATCCACGGTCGTGAACTAATTAAGGAGCAAAATTAAAGAATAAATATTAAAAAAAAGTGCTCTTAGTCCATGTAAAGCGGGTAGAAGAGTAAAATATAGTCAAGCATAAGTACAGTTGAGCGTTTGATCTTGCGCTCAACTGAACGCTTAGTAAAGTAAATCTTTTAGTGGGTGGTTATGTAGATGAACGCCCCATGAATTGTTTGTAAAGTGGGGCGGACTACTACATGAAAGCGCACTACAGGCGTTATCTTTTGTGTGCGCCAGATAATGAAACGTCCACTTATTTGTACGCCTGTCACGGGAGTCGACTTATTATTACACCTACTATTAAACGTCAACTTATTCATACGCTCCACTAAATTTGGGTTTGGTCCGGATTTCAGATCAAATTTGGTCCTAAATCCTAGAAAAACTCGACTATAACCGAATATAATCGTCCCACTGTGATTGATTTTGGATTTGATCAAAGAATAAATATAGGTTTGGTCCAGGTTATACTCGTGTGACTGTGGATGATCTAAGGAGTAACTTTTGTCTCAATGGTGGATCCAATAGGAGAAAGTAGATGAGTTAAGATTTGATGAGCCAACAAATCTGATTTGCCACTTTTTGAAAACAAGCGAAAGAGGTGGTTAGAATGCTGAGTAGCCAACTGCAGTCGTCGGCTACAAAATGGCCGCCAATCAGGTGCGAATCTATGGGTAGGGGGAAAAGAGGCCAAAATTTTAAGATATGCAAGTATCAAAAGATTGGCTTCAAAACCCATTATGCAAAAAAGGAAAAGGCTTCATAGCCAGCCCAGCAAGATATGCAACTACCTATTCCTTGTCATGGGCTAGCTTCGCCCTTATCGCCAATGGCTATAATTTACAACCGTTATCACTTTACCACCCTGTATAGACTACATTCAATCCACTCTTAACTTCTTTGTTGCACACCTTCAATATTACGAGAGTTATATTTGAGTTTTTTTTTCCTTTTTTCTTTTATTTTAAGTATATTCTAGCCAAAGTTAGAAGGCCGTGAAGTCGAGCTTCTGGCATGGGATAGAAACACCCACAACTAGGGCTGTCAATCTTTATCCGAAATCCGACATCCGTTTCCGATAATCCGAGATCCTATAGGATATTATCCGTTATATCGGATATCGGATACGGATATTCTTATCGGATATTGAAGGTTAACAAAACGGAACCGGCTAAGCCGTTATCCTATAGGATATTATCCGTATCCAATAAGGGTGTAACTGAAGTGTAAAAAAAAAGCTAAAAAGTTAAGTGTTCTTCTTTCGAGTCCCTCGAGTCTCAATGCTTCTCCATGATTCTTATCTAAATGTACTGAAACTGTATCATCATTGTCTAAAAATTAGGATCAAGATTCATTAGAAAGTATTAAAGTTTTCAGTTTTTTCTTTTTGTATTACATTTTGCATTTTATGTTTCCTATCGGATATTTATCGGATATTATCGGATATCCGATAACCTTAACGAAACGGAATCGGATATGAAGGTTAAATGTCCGTCGGATATTATCGGATATCGGATATCCGATAAGCTTATCGGATATCGGATACGGATGAGCCAATATCCGTTCCGTTAACATCCGTTGACAGCCCTACCCACAACATCACAAGTGCAAAAATGATTCACAAACCATAAATTTGACATTGCCATTTTATTTTTTTATAAGATAACAAAATTTTATTAAAAGAAAATTGGGAATATGTTTCAGATTTTAATTATCAGTTGGGAATCTATCCTATAACGTTAAAAATTAAAATTAAAGGATATATCCCAGCCGTCCATTTTATATGTTAAGAGGTCAAAATATTAATCTGATCGGTCATACTCTACTACCAGTACCAACATACCCTTTACAGTAAACACGTGTTGGTATCTATCATCTTCTAATCGAGTTAGACACAAGGTAAGAGAAGGAGAACACACTTAACAGAGAGAGGGGAAAACATACAGTTAGGGTTAGTGAGATCGAGTGGAGGAAGACTGATTTAAAGATGATTACGCATTATTGAAGGTTGCAGTCACGATTTTCAGATAAGTTGGGGTTTTTTCACCATTAAAGGTGCTTTAATCAAGATCATGGTGATTCAAAACGGGTAAGTTCTTCAAACCCAACTCCATTTTTTGTTGTATTTCAAGAATATATTGTTTAATTTTACTTTAATAACAACAAAGTTTTAGGGTTTTTGTAATTTTGATTTTAGGGTTTCTGCAAAGTTAATTTTAGGGTTTTGGGTTGATTAACATGCTGGTAACATAAATTACTTTAATTTGTATTTCGATTCCTAGTGGTCAGCTGATTTCAAGATTTAATATGTGATTGTAAGTTGATGAATATGTTCAGTCGAAGATAAATAGTCTGATTTTATGTTGATCACTTATTAATACCCTTATCTATCTCAGGTTGTCTGATTTTATGGTGATGTTTGTTTTGATATGTGAATAAGAGTGTTAGGACACATTGAATACTTGTTTTAATATTACTTACTGAGAAGATACTTTATGTGTATGTACTCTACATATGATTCCTATGGCAGAGGTGAGTTTAGTGTTTAAAATGACTTGATCGCCATATTGTTTTGATTTCTTTGTTGGGTTTTAAGAATCACCCTGATTAGATGCAAATTGACTCTGGAATAGGGTATAGTCATGATATTAGATGCTTGTGCATAAGGGATTATAGAAACATATGCTTGATAAATTGGTCATGTTTTATGGTTGCTATTAGGGTTTATAAATTTGTATGAACAATGTTTGTTCATTGGAGACAATTTGTTCTTTTATGTTTTTCATGCTCATGTATTAACATATGTTACTGTTTTTTTTGGTGTGATGTAGAAATTTGGTTGAATATGAATTTGGACCCCTTCTTCTCCTCCACCAGGATCAGGAGGAGAAGGGGCAGTGCATCTGCAACTTCAACATCTGCAGCTCCAAAGAAGACCAAAATTGTTACTTCCTTATCTACAACTACTAAGCCAAAAAGGAAACACACCAAAATTAAGACAACTAGAATTGGTGTGATCACATTGTCCATTAGTAATATCAACAAAGGAAGTGGCCCTGTCAAGCAGACCATCAACAATTTCCTTATGTTAACTATTGAAGACATAGGTCAAGACAAGGGAAAATTTAGACAATCTGTATTTCTTAGTTTTCTTAGGTACCCGATTGTATATATTATGTTTCTTTTGTTACATTTATAATGTCATTTTTTTCTTCAAAATGTGCACACAAGTCATAATGTCATTTCTTATTTGCATAACCTTACTGATTTTGTTTGATTTATCAAATTTTTTTTTTTTTACTGATTTTGATATTGAGCCTTTTTCCATAATCAAACTTCAAATTTTTGGGAAAGGTAATCAGATCTCAAAAGCTTCACATTATCCGTGTGTTTATATATATAACAGGTGAAAGAAGGACAGAAGATTATAACTGCCACATATTTTTTTATAGTTTTGTCGTAACTAAAGGGTAATAAGGTCGTTTTTATGATATTATGATTTCATCTGTTTTTTATTCGAAAGCATTTTTCCCGTTGGATCTCGGATGACACGCGTCGTTGATCCACACATGGGGACTTGTAAAAAACGAATTCAAATAACAAGGGCATAAATGTTTGAAAATGGCATGTGTAAAGCCATACATGTGCTATCTTGATCATTTAAAGGATAAAACGGACAGCTGAAACATATCTCTTAATTTTTAGCGTTATGAGCAAATCCCCAATCGATAATTCAAATCCGAAATATATTTCCGAAATATAACGGAGAACAGGAAAAGATTTCCTATCCAATTTATCAAAAAAACAATGACTTAACCTCACCAGAGAGTAATTTAATTGAAACTAGGGACACTCAAAAAATCAAACTCCTTGGCTAATTTTTCTACTAAAAACAAACGCAACTGCAGATTTAAAAATGTCCTGACATTTCTTAATATTATTTGCACCCTCCAATGGAGTTGAGAAGAAGAGGAGAAATGTCCGCTGATAGCAGGCATAAGGTTCTTGCAATCATTCAATAAACAACATGAATTTGTCTTTTTTTCTTTGATCCAATTAAGGGCTTCTATAAATGCTTTAGCTTCAGCATCTAACGGGCTAGCTGCCGAGTTTGATCTTGCCGCGAACTCTCTTTTGCAGCCTGAGTAAGAAAAAAGAGAAAGAAAAATACTCATTGAGTAAGTAAAATCATGTTCTTTAAAGGGGGCATTATATTTGACAGTCCATTTTAAAATTCAAATCCTCTTCCATTTCCTATGATCCCTGAAATGGACTAGTCGTCTGAAACGGTTTGACTTTAGGAATGCCCAAAAACTCGAAATTTTATTAATTAAGCTTATATGATCAGACAATGTCAAAAAATACAACATTTCGATACTTTCATATCGGCCAGAGAATAAAAACAACCTGCAATATCTTGTCTAAGGGTAATATCTGCCATACAAGCTAAAAAATATTCATTTATACCATTATTATGATTTAAATTCAGGATGTTAGCATAAAATAACGCAAACCAAATGGACTTAGTGAACCTACAATTTAAAAACTGATGAGTTTCATCTTCAAGTTGATTATCAGAACAAAGACTGCAACATTGGAAAACATTTTTGTTATATTGAAAAGTTCTCTTCATAGAGGTGAGACTTTATAGACTAATTTCCAACAAAACAGTTTAACTATATAAATGCAATCTAGCTTCTAGGGAATTTTCCATAAAGGATTAATAGGTCGGTTACAATTCTGGTTTGAGATGAAATGGTATACAGACTTATTAGTGCACTCACCAGAAGTAGTTGATTTCTGTTTAACCATGTCAACATTAACAATATGCAGAGTAATTGCATAATAGAGTCAACATATTTTTCAACAATATGAAAATTGCCGTTCTCTTCTCCACAAGTTAGTTGCTTAACAGTTATAAGAAGGTTATCATCAATTAATTATAATTGTTTTAAGGAGACTCTCCCGATTTGGTTACCAAAATTCATACCGTAAAATCAATTTGGGAACCATCATTGACTTGTGAACATGAGAGGGTATTTAGTACACCACAATTTTTTTTGTCCGTGAACTTTTATGAATAATCCTTGTACAATCAATACGTTTATATCTTAATTCTGTAAGAACTAGTCTTGACAAGATCAATATTCAAGATTGTATAAACAAGAAACCTTTTGGATGATCTAAAAGGTCAAGATTCAATCCACAAGGTCGACCTAGTATCATCTCGTCAAACTTCAAGATCCGAATTTAGTAAGACAAAATCTTGTATGATCTATATTACAAGATCTGAATTCAATAAGAACAAGTCTTATAGGATCTTTACTTACGAGCTTAACTGTTTAGGTTGATTCCTATGATTTGGTGCAGTTGGACTTATTGATGATTAGATTGTTTTAGCTTATGATGTTATTGGTAAATAAGTAACTTTTGTCTCAATGGTGGATCCAATGGGAGTAAGTAAATGGTAAGATTTTATGAGCCATAAATCTGATTTGCCACTTTTGGTAAAACAAGTGAAAAGGTGACTAGAATGCTGAGCAAACAAGATGCTACCTCCGCCAACTACAAGATGGCCGCCAATGGCTACATTTTATATCCGTTATCACTTTACCACCCTGTATAAACTCCATTCAACCCAATCTTTACTCATATCTATGAAGTCGAGCTTCTGCATGGGATAGAAACACTCACAACATTATAGATGCAAAAGAGCTTCTACATTGGACAACTCTAAGAGTGGTATGTCTTCTTTTCAGATGAACTAGCACATGCAAATAGTCTTCTTTGAGTAGGCAGTAGAAATGGAGTGAAGGAAAAAAGAGAATCCATGGCTTTGTTGTTGTTTGATCTATGAAGTTTTTGATAGATAAAAATAAATCTTTCACCAGCTTATAGAATTTGTATCTGCGCAATTATAGATTTTTCTTCAAAAAAGTTGCAATTCATTAAATGGAAGCAAGAAACAAAAAAAAAATATTGTCATTTGTTGATAAACGAACTTAAATACTCCTGATTACTCCAAATGTTATTGGGATATTTTAATTATCAGAAATAAGAGTATTTCTTTGTCTCTTTATCTTAAGTTATCCAAACCATTTTCTTCCTTTGCTATTGTTTTCTTCTCCATTACTTCTCTGTTATTGATTTTTTTGTTTCTCCCGCGTTATCTCTCTGCTTTGCTCTGTTTCCATGAAAGTTCGGGATAAATCATCAGTGGTGTAACTGTTGTTGATTAGGGTTTTGGGTACAAGGAAATTGTGAGTTGAGAATAAATTAGGTAACTGTAAATTTAAGTTAAGAATAGTAAGCATTTGCGGCTAGTAGATGTGGAACAAAAATTTATGATCTGAATTAAAATTGAAGGGTTCTTTTACAAAATCATTGAAACAGGGAAAGATAATTACTAATAATCATTTGCTAAAGAAAGATTTTAAGATGAAGTAGTAGTAATGTTCTTCATCAATGGGGTTCTATATGCAGTGGAAGAGGAAGAAGAAGCCAATGGAGGCGAAAGAAGAAAGAAGATAGAATTAGGGTTGATGGGTTTGATTTCTTTCATCGTGACCGCGGGCTAAATGGTTGTATTAAAGTCGTTGGATCAAAGACCCATTTCAGGGGTACTTATGTAACTCAATATAATTTATTCTACAAAATTAATTAAAGTCTGGTCAACTATAGTCAATGTTATTTTTAGGTATCAAATCCTAAGTTGGACAAAAATTAAACCAAACATTAAAGTTGGAAAAAATCTAAATACCGAAAACCAATTAACCCAATTAATTTATATGAATAATTGAATACACATCGACTATTTCCGATCTACTATTTCATGATTGTTTTTCTTTTCAGGAAATGTATACTATTATACACGAGATTTGATTTCTTTTGACGAGAATCTAGTAAGATCTTTTATGTTAAGCAAAACTTCCACAAAGAGTTGCTGAGGAGAATCAATCAGGATTCTTGGTAATATATCATCCAATTTTTTTTGGATTTAGTTTCATATTAAATAATATTGTAAATTATTACAACTACAACTAGTATCAACTTTTATATCCTACGCAGTATTTTGGTATTAAGTCTTTTTAGTATTTCTGACTGTGGTTTGAATTGCTTTAATTGATTTGTTTCAATTCTTTGCAAGCAGATATTGTTTGAACTGATTAGAGGTTATTTCAAGTGATGTTTTCAGGTTCTTGTTGCTATTATGGTCTGTGGATGTTCACCTTCGACTTGCAATTTAATGTTCTCTTCGTCTGTCGCTATTTGTTTCTCTCCTCATCGGATTTGTTACTTCTATTCATTTTCTTGTTCTTGTGTTTCAGAAATTCGACAATGAATTGGTGTAAGCCTCAAACTATTTTCTCCTGTTAGTTATAGTTGAGTAACAAAAAAAAAAACTAACCTTATATTAGTTCCCAAGTAAGAGACAATGTCAAGTGCAAGGTATAATCTTCTTTCCTTTTACTTTTCAACTTATTTATTTTAAAATTCACAATAAGTTAATTTGAGTTTGTTGTTTGAATTATGAATGTGTTTTTATTCAAAGAAAAAGATCACATTATATGTTGATTGTGTTTTCAACATAATTATATTTTAATACATAAGATATATTATCATAAACCCACCATTATGATGGTATATATGTCCAACATATATTATAAGGTTTCCAGTTAAAAATAGTAAATTTTGGATTGACTTTATATTTTCAAATTTTTAGCATGAATAAACTAATATTTCTCCTTTACGTATTACTAACAAATTTAATTTTAAAAAAATATACACGTAAAATAAGGTTTTTACTTTTCAGTTTATTTGTCTTTCTGATTGATTAAGGCAGATTTGGGTTGAAATAAATGTTTATGCGGATTTTAAACAAAAGTTAGAACATCAATTGTGAATAGCTTTAGCATGTTATTTATCAATTTCGAATGCTTTAGTTGAAACCATTTAAAGTCAAGGTTCGTTAACATTATACGCTATAAAGAGCGAAAGTAATTTATAATAAAAAAGGTGGTACATTGATTTAACGGTTTTTTGAGGTCTCAAAAGCAGCTAACTGTTCAACGAGAAGTTCAAAGAGATTATTAAACATCTTACTAGCGAAGCTCTCAAAAAAAATTATGCCGGGAAGCTTTTTCAACAGTACCATCAACATGATTTCATTTCCCTATTAAACTGCCACGTACAATTGAGGTCTCCCTAACTAACCTTCTCACATGTTATTAATAATTTTTCTACAATGGATTAAAAATAGGCATGTATATGGCTCTCAGGATATGATCCTTTGAGTAATGCATTAAATAAATTTATTTTCTATAATGGTTCTGACCTTATATTAAGTGTAAGGATTTATTTTCGACATGGTAAGTAAATTTTTTTTTTGGTCCTATAAAACTGTATACTTTTACATTTGGTGCCAACGTTCTCCAATTTTGAGTTTGGGCCCAATGGATCCAGAAATAGTTGACAGTCGCCAGACACGTGGCTATGTGACTTTTAAAAATCATGAAAATACTAATAGAATAAATCTGCGGCTCACAATAGTCATGATCTAACGACAAGGAATATTTGATCGTTTTAGATCTGTTAAACTCATAAAAAAAAGTTATTTTCTATCAATTTCATCCCTACAACTGAAGAATCAACTTTTTTGCACATGCACAAGTAATTTTTAAGCTCCCCACATAGATCAAATGAAGAACAAAAACTCATCTAACTTTTCAAAGGATATTGTAGTAAGTTAAAAACACATAAAAATAGTAGTTTATGATTAAACATTAAATGAACAACCACATACAACTACATTCTAATTTCCACTGCTTTTCTCTGAACAGGATGCCAAATCTGCAATCAAAAGGGCATACAGCCTTAATTTGTGTTGATAGATACACAAAAGTCCAAAACACTTTATGCAAAGACTGTGCAAAAAAGATTTTAAGTTGTGCAGAGTGTGAATGTTATGAATGGCTTGTTGATGCCATTACAAAGCATATTGGAAGTGTTAGCATACATGGCAGTAAAGCTAAATGTGTAAGTAATAAGGAAGAAGAAGAACTCTGCAATGAGTTTCGAAAGAAAGTGAATGCGGTGAAATGTTTTCACTGCAACAAAGATGATCATTTGGATAAACAATTCCCATGACAGTCATTCAAATGCTTTACTACTAGCTGCAACAACATAATGGGGTTGTACTATGTAAGAAAATTAATCAAGTGTAATGTTAGTGCATGCACTATGTAATATGTGTATGAATGAATGTACGACTAAAACTAACCAATTACTAATTGGAAATCTGATAAAGCCAGTGGTCTGAAAAAATATATTCAACTTAAAATAAACATTGAAGTACTGTTAAAATGAAATCCAGAAGGCCTATGATGTCTGTAAGATAAACTTGTCCAATGTTTACAAAAGAAATACCGAAAACATACCAAGATTCAATCCATCATTCATCACTTTCCCATTGTTCAGGTGTGCCCATCTACAAGTGCAAGTGCAACAAGAACCAGAGGTACTAAAAGAATAAGAGGTGGTGATGTAGGTGGATTCACTTTGAAGACCCGTGGAGGTATCTAGAGTTGTGCACAAACATAAATATACAATCATAAATATAAACTTAAGTATAACACACTAAAGTATAAATACACATAAACTAAAGTCAAACACACCTTTTACCTTGATCCACATTCTCAACAGTTGCACCACTGCCAGTTTTTCGGTCGTGACCATAAACATATATAACACATGCCATACATATATTGTCTAGAATTCCTACCATGTATCTCATCATTGTCCCTTCTTCTTTTACTTCTAGGCCTACCTGTGGATCTAGTCACTTTAGTAGGGTTGCACTTTTGCACTATACCAGAAGGGTCAAGTACCTTTTCTCATAAAACTTTATCCTTGAGTTGCTTAATTGATGGAACATACAACTCTCTATAGTTATCCACCTTCATGTATGAATGGACATACCTACCAAGTAAAAACAAAAACAAGTTTTTAGTAATATGAATTGCATGTTAAGTAAAATTTAAGGTAATAAGTACCAAAAGATATCTAAGGGAAAGATAACTTACTGCTGGAACTTTATGGTCCTAAAATACAAGTTTCCACAAATTTCCTGGACACATGGAATTCCACTAATTTTCCATGCATTGCAGGTACAAGTATGCTCCAGTAGATCAATATTCCAGCTGATATCTTTCTTTGTGTATAATATAGTCCAGACAAACTCAGAAGATGTCTACTTTGTAAACTCATGGCTGAAGTAGAAATGTTTTTCAAATATTGTACTCACTCTAGGGACCACATCACCATCAGTTAATTTCTAGCCTACTTGTTCTCTATCAAAGAAAATCCTCATCATTAGAAGATGGAATTTTTGCGCTAACTTTGTAAGTGACATGAAGCTCAATTCCAAAATACAGGCATTGAAGGTTTCACAGAAATTTGATGTGATATGATCATATTTTGAGGACTTATCAAAGTAAGCCCTTGCCTACTTCTCAACTGGTTTATCTTTGAATCATTGTGGTACAAATGCCTTAGTTTCTTTAAGTATTTTCATCCAAATCTTATGGCCCAACTCACTATAAGACCTTGCTCCCCTCCATACTATGAACTCTAAATTCTTTCCAAGGTGCTTAGTCTTAAAATTCTTGTATAAATGTCTAAAAAAAAACATATGGTAGTCATATACAACATTAAAATTTCTAGCAATACCTTCTTGTTCGTTTTGATAAAGTGATAAAATTAAGTTCAATCTGTGATACTTGTGAAGACTTGTTTTAGACCTAAATTCTAATTCTAAACTAGCAGATTTATACAAAGGATGATAGCAATATTAGAGGTAACTTAGGATTTGGATTCCACTACTACACACGATTGATTTATCAAAATTCTAAAAATTATATTTATTTTAATTACCATTAAAATACCTTTTATTCTTAACTCTCTATCAATCAGTCAAAACTCTCAGAAATTACATGTACTCATTAAGCATAGATTATCAAATGATTTAATATTAACATAACCTATCCAATTGAACGATAAATAATTAAGAAAATTATGTTATCAAATAAAAACTATACAAAACACTGATTGAGTGAATTAATAATAAGATTAAAATAAATTAAATCCTTAAGAAATATTACTCATAAATCATGTAGAAGATAGCTTCCTTCATTGCCTCAGTATAAAATTAGTTCTTCATGTTTAACACTTTCTAAATAAATTTATACATGGCTCAAAGTGTTTAAGAAGAAAAGCAAAGAAAAAAATGAATAATACAGAAAATTGTAACAGTGGATTTCTGTTGCAAACTGGAAATTATCACGGTTTTTGTCGAAGTGTTCTGTTGTTGCTAAAAGAAACAGAAAAGATTATTGTTAAAGTAATGACAGTTCTACGGTGTTGTTGAAGAGAAGAAAAGGTGACGTCGGTCCTTCCTGCGACTGTCTTCTAGTGCAGTATCTCCTTCTTCTTCTTCCTCGCTCGGTAGTTGTAATTTTTTTTTAACACTTTTTCTCTTCGAGTCTAATCTCTCTCCTCGTGTATCCTGGTTTGATCCTCCCACCTCCAATCTGTACAACATCAACCAACTAAAAATCTCGTCCAGAATCTTTAATTTTTTTTCTTTAAGGAATAAAATCTCGGTAGTTAAATCTCGACCAAAATTTTTGCGTTGTTTCCTTGTTCAAACCGAGAATTATACTCTTCATGCTCTACCAAATCTTCTTAAGAATATCTTTTTTAAACTAAACCCGAGAATATTTTCTTCTTTTTTTTTAACGAAAAACAACTAATTTAGAGAGATTTTCTTTTGATTTTACGTGTCCAAATCTTGCCTTAAACTCTTCAAAATCTCTTTCAAATCACGTTTACAAACTTCATAGTTTGAGAAATAAAAACTCCTCCCAAAATTCTGTTTTCAATTTGAGAAAAAGGTGGTGTTGTGTTGTAGAAGTGGTAAAAAGATTTCGTTCACTCGGACTTGTGAAGATTAATGTTAGAGCTAAATTCTAATCCTAAAATAGCAAATAAACAAAAGATGACAATAATATTACAAGAAACTAGCACTCATGATTCCACCATCGATCATATTCAAGTGATATTTATATTGGTTCTTAACAATTATAGCTCTTTTATTGACTCTGTTTCTTTGCCAAAGGTAGATTTCTTAAAACATTAATTGTAAATCATAAGCATGGCGCATCAAAAACTCTAAGTCTCGAGATACACCATCAAACAAAATCACAAATAATTAATGCAAATCATAAATCAATTAAAATTAATGCAAAAAGTCATAAAAAATCAAATATAGTTAACAATTAATTGTGAAATATAGATTCCTCCATTGTCCCAGTGATTGGGTTTAGCTCATCATGTCCAAAACACTCTCAAAAGATAGGTACATAGCTCAAAAAGTGTTTGCGAAGAAGAAAAATACAAGAAAAAACTGATCAACTGAGTTGCAAAAAAATTAAAAGGATTTAATGAATAAACGACTAACTTCGGGCGAAGTAAATAAAGGAAAAATCTTTAGTGTCTTAAGAACCAGAAACTGTCGTTTCTACTGTTTATAAAACCGTTGCCTTAGCTTATGATTATGAAAAAAAAGGCCACGGTTAAAAATGACAGTTCTTGAGTGTATCTTCTTCTTCCTCGGTGATGAACCCTAATTTTTCTGTTATTTTTTTTCTCGATCTGTGGCTTCTCTGGCCTCTGCCAGCCCTATTTAAACTCTTTTCTCGACTTGTATTTATACTAAGACACAACCCTAGCTTCTAAATATTGTAATAACTCATTCGAATCTTCAAAATACTCTCGTGGATCTTTTCTCGAAGAAGAAAAATATTTTCTCTTATCGCGGTCTTTAATTCCAATCAAACTCGGTGATGTTCTTTTTGTTTTCAAAGATGATGTTGCCTTGTTTGTCTTCGAACAGAATCCAAAGTTTCCCTATATGTTTCCTTTCTTTCACGTGAAAATATATTCTCCCTGATTTTATCTCTCGAGAATATATGTTTCATGATTTGATTTCCAAGTGTTTGAAACGTGTAAGAGTCCTGTTAATAAGGCAAGAAGATAATGCAGCCTTAAACTCTTGCAATTTTCCCAAAAATATCTTTCAAAATCTCGGTCCCAAGTCTTCACAAACTCCGTAGTTAGAGAACAAACTTTCCCGCCACTTTCTGATTTCAAATTCAAAGAAGGTGGGTGCCTTGAACCAAGTGTCGGGAGCCTTTATCCATTCTGGGTTCCTTTGCCAATTTTGGGGTACCTTTAACACTTTTTAAGCCAAAAGTTTATTCACCAAAAATACCTACAAATAATTAAAATCGCATTATTAATACAAGGATTGAGTAATAACAATACACATATGAGCTTAAATAAGACACAAAATTGTGTCTATCAGGTGGTTGCTCTTAATCCAAGCATGGGTGCCTTTATAAATTGTGGTGCCTTTAACCAAAGTCTGAGTGCCTTTATCGTTTTTAATCCAAATTTTCCACAATAGTTAATTCCACAAATACACCTACGAATAACAAAAATATCAATATTAGTACGAAAACTAAGTACTAACAATATAAAAGAGATCAAATAAAACACAAAAATGTGTCTATCATACCAATCCTTTTTGTCTGTCAATTATAAAAGTTAGTATCGTCTCATGTTTCTTCATCTATGGTACCAATATAATAAGAAAATATATCCAATTATCTTTGCATTATGACTTACAAATAGGGTTGTACACTGCTTGACTCGGTTTTCTCTCAAACCAGAACGAAAACCATAGTAGTCGGTTTTTGGTTTCCAGAATCAAAACCAAGCCATTAGTTAACCGTTCGGTTTTGGAAAACCAATAATCCCTTAAAATTTAACATTGAATCAACTAATTTCAAGTACAAACGTGCTAGAAATAAGACCCTAGACACCCATTCAAATGCAAAACAAAAGGAATAACATATACTCATAAGTATGAGTTTGATTACATTATATATGCTAGAAGCAAGATCCTCAAAGGTATCAACTACTAGATAACATCATGTTGGCTATATGGTTGTTCCTAACAACCTTCTAATGTACAACAATTAAAATATCCAATCACATAAATTATGCAATATATAATAAGAGTGCCAACATTGAAACCTAAAATGGAATGATCCAGATAGAAAAGAAAAAATAATAATTCAAACAAGCATCTGCTCCTCAAACAAAATTGAGATTTATCCATGGTTTGCTTTTCACTTGAACTCTATTGCAAAAATGATATAAATATAAAATTACAAACCTTAATGTTGAAAAATCCCTCAAATTTTCATTTTTATAAAAACCTTAGTTCTTAATTTCTAAGTTTGTAAATTTTGAACATAAATCATCAAATTTAAGTAACACTTAGAAGATAAGATGCCATAATATACCTTTTTAATAAAGATTCTGGGGAAAGAAATAGGCGGTGAAAAGAAGGAGGAGGAAGAGGACGTGGTTGTAGACAATGTTGGTATAGTATAACTAGTGTTGTCAAAGATGGTGGTGGTACATTAATGGAGGTGGTGTCTTTGTAACTTACTTAGGTCATGTTAGATTTGGTAGAGAGGAGGAGAACTAGTTGAGAATGAAGTAAGTTCTGGATACTTAAGGTATAAATTGATGGTATACATTACATTTTAGAAACTGTATCTACGACTATGTAATGGGTTAAACCAATGGTTTGTCGGTCGGTTTTACATCAAACCAAAACTAACACCATTAACATAGGTTTTTAACATTTTAAACCAAAACAAAATCATTAATAAATTTCTCGGTTCTGTTTTCTCCTAGTCGGTTTGGTTCGCTTCGGTTCCTCGATTTATCCATTACCATGTACAACCATACTTACTAATGTAAATAGCAACCGGGAAAAGACCATTATTGGTATCAAGTCCAACAATGTTCCCCTATATTTTCCCTTCAAATGAGTTCCATCTAATCCTAGTATAGGTATGCATATAAGTGTAAATCCATCAAGCGAGACTTTATATGCAATGCAAAGTGATGAGCCTTCCAGTTTCAGGATCTGTCCTATATTTGACAATATTTCTAGGATTGTCATCTAAAATTTGTTTACATAGAGCAAAGAGCATCTTATTTCCATCATCGTAACTACCCATTATCTTTTCTAAAGTTAAATGATACCCATGCGACCATGCCAACGAGAATAGTAAGATATAGCAACTTTATGACACCTGTTTACCTCAGTCACAAAATCTTTAGGATGAACTTTGGATGAGCTTTAAAGGACTCCAACATGACATTTTCTACCCATTTTGCATTTGCCAAAGGATGCTTCAACTCATGAAATGATTCACAAGTATGAATGAAGTGACCTGCAATATACATGTGAAAAATAAGTTAGTTCAAAAATTTGAATGATCATAAAAATGAATGAGTAAAACAAAGAAATATATAGAAATGACTCACCAACACCAAATTTGCATTGCATAGTTTGGCCGACATGAAGAACAACACAGTAAATTTTCCACGGACAATCAACAAACATGCATTTGTATTGTTGCTTCTGTCTAAAGTTCTTCACTTGAGTAATGCCATAGTTCATGTCTATAACGAGGTTCTTTAAATAATCCATGCATTCATCAACATTCAGCCATTCTTGCCCAACAAATAACTTCTCAACTGCATCAATTTTTTCATTCATCTCATACTCACCATGTATGCTATGAGTGTCTACAACAAACTCTTTAACTAAGTTGTTGAACAAAGAGTTGATTGGATTGCACTAGTGACTTTAATCTCTTTATCAACATCAATGTTAGTAAATAAAAGAAGCATGACACGTGGAAGAAGATCGAGATAGAAAGCAACTAAATTAAAAAGAGCGAGAACCACACAATCAATATTAAAAATATCAAATATCGAAAAGGCACGAAGCATCTGAGCAATGGATTGCATGAACGACACATATGATCGAGAAAGTTGAAGTACATCGAATAAAAAAAACAGCATTAAATGATGGAAGATCGAAAAGTAAGAATAATGATTACTTTTTTATCTTGATAATTGAGAAAGTAAAGGTAATAATTACTCCAGTTATTTTAATGATCGAGATGATAGAAGTCTAAAAAGATAGGAAGACACGTGTCGAATATATAAGACATCGAACCAAGAAGCAATTAAAAGTGATCTGTCACCTAGTGATCGTACCAGATAAAAAAGGAAATACAAGAACGATGGGTACATCGAAATAAAATAGATCGAACCAAGGAAAAGGCAATCCAAGAAAGACGACAAGACTGGATAAAATGACACGAGAGCATCGACCCAAAGTAGAATCGATCGAGGAACGATGACCAAACTGGAGAAAACGACACGTTGCACAAAGTGGGACCCAGTAAATAAATCTATAAATAGAAGAAGCCAAACAACAAAGAAGGGGTCGGGAAAAAATAGAAAGAAAAACCTGAGAAAGAAATAGAAGATATTTTTAGGTATGAATCTAGGAGAAGTAACTATATTATGGAAGGATTATTTGTATTTAATTAATCAATTTGTAAAAATGATAGCTCAAAGATGTTAAATTTGAGTAAACATATATATCGTACTGAAAAGATTTTATGTTTGGTACAGAGGTGATTTTATAAAATCAATACGAAGATGTTTGGGTGTTACTCGATTTCAACTTTAAATTGATAGGTGAGAATATGATTGGTTGTTTAGTCGAAAAGATTTTTTTGGCCTAAACAATTTGGCGCTAGAAACAGGGACGATTAAAGGATTTATCTTACCTGATGAAGGAAAAAAGGTTTTAATTTCAAAAATAAGTCGTCCAAGAAAGAAACATTTTTATTAAGAAAAGAACGGATTTGGTTGAAAAAATTTAAAAGAATTTTTTTTTGGAAGTATTCAATTTTGCAAGATACAAAAAGTGAAAAGTTTATCTACATAAGCATGTTTATTTGACATGAAAAATGTTTGAAAAGATAGTTAAGAATATGAAACGAAGGATTTTATGAATTAGGAAAAAATCAGATTTGTGATAGGAAGAATTCACAGTTAAAGCAATAAATAGGATCTCTTATGATTTTGATGTGTAAGAGTTCATTTGACTGATTTTCTGAGATACTTTTAGATATCAAGCAAGGAAAGCAATCAGCAAGGCGAAGAATAGTTAAGAAACAACAGGATCTGAAAATTATGTCTCAAGACGCTAATTCTGGGAACCAAAATGGTAATGAAGACTGGGAGAATAGACAGGAGGAAGGAAGAGAACCAGGACAACAGCAAAGTAACGAGGGAAATCATACCCCAAATCAAGAATTAACACCAAATACAGTGGTTCAGAATTACTCTTCAGATCATGGGAGTTCTCAAAGAAGAATGCAGCAAATACAGGATTTATTAGAAGAAATAAATGAAATGAGAGAGGAGCAAAAAGCAAGCAACCATCGAATTGAATTACTTGCAACCGAAAATCAAGTTTTAAAAGATGTAATTCAGAGAAAGCAAAGACCAGCTGTGACAAAAATACGGAATCAGGAGGTAATGTCAAGTAGACAAATATCGAGAAGTGAACAACGGAATCCAGATCAAAGAATGGTACTATTAGGATCGACATCTCGAGTAAGAAGGCAACAAGAAAAAGAGATTTTACGAACCCAATGGGAAACATGCTTGGAAACGATGGAACAAATAAAAGAAGAAATTAAAGGATTAAAAAAATAAAGAGGGGGGAAGAATAGAAGAGGTATTGAAAGAAGCAAAGCGAACTCCGTTAGCACAACATTTGACATGTGTATCATTACCAAGAGAGTATAATATACCAATATTCGAATGTTACGATGGTACCAAGGATCCAACATCACACTTAAAGTATTATAATCGAGTGATGACCCGGTGGGATGATCATGAAGCAATCATGTGCAGATGTTTTCCATCTAGTTTAACAGGGACGGCATTGTTGTGGTACGACAGATTACCGGAAAATTCCATCCATAATTATGCACAGTTGGTGAGGAAGTTTCTTGAAGCATACATGTATAATAAACCAGTTGATTCAGGGGAGGACAAACTTTATTCATTAACATCTTGGCCAGAAGAATCGATCCGATCATATACAGCCAGATGGCATACGATATGTCAAGCAATAGGTGAATTAGACCCAATAACAGCTATAAACCATTACAAATGGGGGATTGCTGATCGGAAAAGCCAGCTTTTTGTTGAGATTCACCGAAATAATCCAAAAACTGAAGGCCAGTTAAGAGAAATAATAGAAACATGTGTGAGGCTCCAAGACATACAAGAGCAAGGATCGAGAATCAATCCAAGAAGTCAAGGAAATACAAGGAGAACAAATTCAGTTGAGGAATCACCTGATCAGAAAAGGAAATTTCTTCCGAAATTCGAATCAAGAGAATTAAAGCACCCTCGACAAGGATATGGTAAAAATTTCGCTCAGCAATTTCGAGAAAGAACGTTCACCAAGCTTAACATTTCATATTTCAGATTATTTAACATTTTGAAGAATCAGCCAAATTTTCAATGGCCAATAACAAAGGGAAATCAACCAGAGTTTACGCAACATTCAAAAGACTATTGTGAGTATCATAGCTATAAAGGGCATACAACAAACAACTGTAGAAATTTTATAGCCTTAGTACAAAGGATGGTCGATGCTGGAGAGTTAAAGGAATTTGTTCAGAAAATTGAACCAATAAAGAAACATGATGAAAGCAAGGCAATACGCATTCCATATAATGAACAAACAATTAATACGATATCATATGCGGAAAAAGATAATACGGATTTGAATGTAGCAATCAATAAAAAACTGTGCAAGAGAATTCGGAACCATGAAGTCTTTAAAGTTCAAGGAAGACAAACAAAATTATGGGAAGATTGGATGGCGTGTCCCTTGACATTTTCTGCAAAAGAAGTAAACCAAGAAATGGAGATGCATAATGACCCTCTTGTGTTAACGTTATTGATATCAGGCTGGAATGTATAAAAATTTTTTTTTTTTGGATGGGGCAGTTCGTTAAATGTGATGTTCTATAATACATTTTGTAAAATGGGTTTTAAAGAAGATCAGCTGATCCTATCACGATACATCATTTACGGGTTTAATGGAATATCTTCCAAGCCAAAAGGAGACATTGATCTTGAAGTTTCAGCTGGACCGATCAACATTTTGACAAGGTTTAGTGTTGTGGATGCACCATCACCATATAATGCTATAATTGGAAGACGATGGGTTCACCAATTGAAAGGAGTGGTATCAACATATCACCAATATTTGCGATTTCCAACACCGCAAGGAGAGATGGAGATAAAGGGTGATCAAGAAGATACTAAGTTTTGTATAATGACAGAAACAAGAATGAATGAGGAACATGAGCATCTACAACATAAAAGGAAAAAAGAACGAAGGGTTAAAGCAAAGGAGGAAGAAATAAGTCAATATTTAGAAAAGCATGCAAAAAATAAAACGGTAAATGAAAAAGGAGAGAGTAGTCAGAGTCAAGAAAATCTGATAGACCAACATCTTAAAGGGACGATGTAGCAATCAAAGGGAACCCCAACTCCAATTGGGATTCCAAAACCAGTTTTCACTCCAGTAGAGGAAACAAAAGTTATAAATATTGGCACTACAGAATTGCCCAAACAAGTGCGAATTGGGATGTTAATAAAAGCAGATTTGGAACAACCGTTAGTTAAATTACTTTGTGAGTTTGAAGATATATTCGCTTGGAGAATAGAAGATATGCCGGGGATCGATCCTAAAATCGTACAACACGAATTAAAAATACGTCCTGATGCAATTCCCTTTCGCCAACGGATACGGAAGGTCGCACCAGAATACCATAAACCAGTGGAAAAAGAATTAACTAAACTGTTAAGTGCAAAATTCATTCGGGAAGTACGATACCCCACATGGATTTCTAATATGGTGATTGTCCCGAAAAAGAACGATGGAGTAAGAATTTGTATAGATTTTACTAATTTAAACAAAGCATGTCCAAAAGATAGTTACCCGCTCCCAAACATCGACCAATTAGTAGATGCTGTTGAAGGACATGAGATGTTATCATTCATGGATGGACAATCTGGATACAATCAGATAGCATTGGCAGAAGCAGATCAGGAACATACATCGTTCTTTACTCCACGGGGATTATATTGTTACACCAGAATGCCATTTGGGTTACGAAATGCAGGAGAAACATATCAACGTTTAGTGGACGCAATATTCAAACCATGGATCGGAAAAACTTTGGAAGTTTATGTGGATGACATGCTAGTAAAAAGTAAATTATCTGATGATCATTTACAGAACTTAGCTGAAATTTTTGGTGCATTACGAAAATATAAAATGAAAATAAATCCAGAAAAGTGTGTTTTTGGTGTTACTTCAGGACGATTTTTGGGATATTTGGTTACGAAAGATGGAATACAAGTTGATCCAGCAAAAATACAGGCAATAACAGATATGCCATCAACAAACAGTATAAAAAGTGTACAGAAGTTAAATGGGTGTTTGGCTGCATTGAGTAGATTCATTGCGAGATCATCAGAACGATGCAAGCCCTTTTTCGATGTACTTAAGAAGAAAAATAAATTTGAATGGAACGATCGTTGTGAACAAGCATTTCAAAGTATAAAATTACATCTCGCCACGTTGCCAGCATTGCAAAAACCAGAGCCAGAAGAAATATTAACTTTATACATAGCGGCAACAGAAAATGCAATCAGTGGGGTAATGGTACGAACAAATGAAAA
Organism: Papaver californicum; assembly: GCA_023531435.1. NCBI lineage: Eukaryota > Viridiplantae > Streptophyta > Magnoliopsida > Ranunculales > Papaveraceae > Papaver > Papaver californicum. The sequence continues at coordinate 269,801 of JAJJMC010008872.1, forward strand.
GATTGAAAAACCAATATACTACATCAGCAAGACTCTGAATTCAGCAGAAAGAAATTATACCAGGATTGAACAACTAATTTTGTCAGTAGTATTTGCTACTCAGAAGTTCTTACTCATTATGTTCGTATATTAACAAAAGCACCATTGGAGTCATTTTTAAAGAATACAGGAAAAGTAGGAAGAATAGCAAAATGGAATGCTCAGCTGGAACAATACAACATTATTTATGAAATACAAACTGCGCAGAAATCTCAAATTCTAGCTGATTTTCTGGCATATTTTCCAATTGAGGAGGAATATGAAATTCAAGGACTGCCAGGGTGTGAAGAAGAAGAGCCATTGGATATTTTGGATTCAAATAGTTCACGACGATGGGAAGTTTTTGTTGATGGGTCGCGAAATAAAGAAGGAGCAGGAATAGGCATCGTGATTACAGCACCAAGGGGAGAACGTGTGGTACATTCATTTCGTCTTGAGTTCGAAGAGCATACGAATAACATAGTAGAATATGAGGCAGTGGTCCATGCTCTCAAACTCATTATTGAACTAGGAATAAGTGATGTTAGACTCACAAGTGACTCGCAGCTGGTAATTAGACAGATTGAGCTAAAATATCAAACGATTGATGAAGATTTGGAAAGATATAAAAACCTTGTACAAAATTTAACAAATCGTATTCCAAACATTGTTTTTCGACATTTGTCCCGAGAAAAGAATCGACATGCCGACGCACTTGCATATGTCTCATCTATGATAAATGATCCAACCATTAAAGCAGTAAAAATTGGGAGAATATATGAGCCATCCATAAGAGCACAAACATTAAACAGTATAGAAGAAGATAGTGCGATGGAAGAAATTGATGACCCATCAATACGGAGTACCCCACTTACATCGCAACAAGAAGATGACCAACCAAACGAACCAGATTGGAGGCTCCCGATACATCAATATTTGTAAAATAAAGTGTTACCAACAGATTCTAAAGAAGCAAGGAAAATTCAACTCAAGTCAAACAGTTACCAACTTCGGATGGGATCCTTTATCGAAATTCTTTCCTTGGACCGTTATTTCGATGTTTATCTCAAAAAGAAGGATTGCGAATTCTTAAAGAAATACATTATGGAGATGCAGGAAATCACAGTGGAAGACGATCGTTAGCATTAAAAGCCAAAATGCAAGGCTATTACTGGATTTCTATGCTAAAAGATTCGGAAAAAATGGTTCGAAGGTGCGAAGAGTGTCAACGATTTGGTAAGAAAATCAAAGCACCAGCTACAGAATTAAATTCAATACTTAGTCCATGGCCATTTGCAAAGTGGGGAGTTGATATAGTTGGACCATTAGTTGAAGGAACAAAAAAAAGAAAATATTTAATTGTGGCTACCGATTATTTCACCAAGTGGGTAGAAGCGAAAGCATTAGCACGAATCAGAGACACTGATGTTTTTACATTTCTATTCGAGAATATCATTTGTAGGTTTGGGATTCCCGCAGCAATAGTTTCTGATAATGGAAGACAATTCCAAGGAAAGAATATCGATATGTTATTTAAAACATATAATATTCAAAAGCATAAATCTACACCTTTCTACCCCCAAAGCAATGGGCAAGCAGAATCCACAAATAAAACAATCGCAACAAACTTGAAGAAAATATTGGACCGATATTATAAAAAGTGGTGCGAACAGTTACATAATACATTATGGGCATATAGAACCACAAGAAAAACTTCAACTGGAGAATCACCTTATCTTCTCACTTATGGAAAGCAGTAATACCAACAGAGGTTATTTTACCTACAACCAGAACAGAAGCATGGGAGAAAAATCTTAATTCAGATCTTGTGTTACAAAAATTGGATGATTTGGAAGAAAAAAGAGAGGTAGCACTCCAGAAGATGGAAAATTATCAAAGAGGATTAGCTCGAGAATACCATAAACGTGTAAAATCACGAAACTTTGTCCAAGGACAATATGTCCTACGACAAATAACGGAATACCAAAGAGATAAAAATGCAGGAAAATTTGCACCAACATGGGATGGTCCATACATAATTCAAGCGTCAGCAGGACAAGGATCGTACTATCTCCAGAATATGCAAGGAGAAGTTTTACAACATCCATGGAATGCACAATACTTAAAGCTTTACTATCCGTGAATAACAACACGATGTTAACACAAAAGGCAGGTACATAGCCAACTAATTCAGTAATTACTTTTATAATTTAATCACTCCAGGAACATCGTATCTTGGAAAATACTGTAATTATTAATCAGAATTCCATTAATCTCGGAATATCATATACTTTGAATCCAAGAACATCATATCTTGGAAAACACTATGATCATTGATCAAAATTCCATTAATCCCGGAATTTCATAATACTTTGAGCGCTCAAAATTATTCCAGGAACATCATATTCTGGATTGCGTTGCGATTGACGACACAATCATATACAAAAGGTAAACATCCTTAAAGAATTTCACTAACAACGAAATTATTATAAAGAAGGAGTTCCTTATTATTGGTTTATCAATTTTCAGAGTACAGTTCGGGACCAACCCTGTATCTTACCCCTGGCTCGGGTTTGTTTCGTATGTGTGGGATCTCGAACAACATGATTTGAGGTAAAAAGTACTTCAATTTATGGTACTCGGAAAGTTATATGATAGCCAAAAAAATTACTTAATCAAATTCTCTTGTGCAGGGAACAACTTTGGAAAAACGTATCAAAGGGTTACAAAAGAAAATTCCTACAAGACAGACAGAGTACAAAATGGTGAAGCAAACAATAGATAAAATTATAAAGAACATAATCAAGCATCGGGAAGACTGGGTCGCGATGGTGGAGCGGGAACTACAGGCACAGAAGCACGTTTACTGAGCACTGAAGGATCGGATTGTGCACGATCTAAAGCAGTATTGAAGGATTTCGCAATTTTTGCTTTAGCATCCTGCCGAACCCAATGAACAAAGTCGCGCCCAAAGTTGACTTCTTTTTGAAGCTCTTCAATCGTTTGTTGATCTTTTTCTATTTGAGCAACAAAGCTTGATTTTTGATCTTTTTCTTCATTCAATTCTGTAGTTAATGATACAATTTCTTGTTCACGAGATGCAATCTTGGAAAGCTCAACAGACAATTGAGCTTGTAAACTCCGAACTTTTGTTGCACCAAGAGACACCTTGTTTTCAGAAGTCTTTAACTCTTCAGTGATGTTTTTCACTGTATCATTCATTGTGTTGAGTTCAGTTTCTGCTTGAGTTGCTCGATCTCTAACTTCATTAAGTTTTCTCTCCAGTTCTGAAAATACAAGAAAATATTAGATAAATTTTATGGTATAATAAACCAAAAGATCAGGTATACCAAAAAAGTACCTCTAATAACAGATTTAAACTCTATTTCTTTCAGAGTAAGCAATTTTACAACTTCTTGGTATTTTGACTCAGCTTTATTACGCCTCCAAGTGGCTAAATCAAAACTATCGTTCAATTGAGTTAGTTTTTCTCTAACCACATTCATCTCTTTGTAGATTTCCTTTGCATGGTTATTCAATTGTACCATTCTACGATCGTACCTAAATAAGGTTTCCGAGTTTTCCACTGGACCCAGGATAAAATTTAAATTCTTCATATAGATTAATAAAATAGAATAATAAATAAAGAGGAGTGAAAAATAAACCTTGATTTTGATTCTGAAGAACTTCGTTAGTTTGAAGTTGTTCTTGTTGTTGCTGATGTTGTTGTTGAAGCTGTTGGAATTGTTGAAGTTGTTGTTGGAGAAGATTATTTTGCTGTTTCAACTCATTATTTGCTTGTTGTAGTGTATCATTTCTTCCCTTCATTTTTACTGACTCACTCTTAAACAGTAACCCCAACATGGTGGCTCGAGCCTTATAAAATTTATAACCGCTAAATAAGCAATCATTACCATACTGGAGTTGAGCCAAAGCTTGCTGTGGAAGTGAATATGATGAACTCTCAGCAACAGCTAAAACTTCAGTAAAGGAAGAAGGAGGATCCACAGGAAATGTTTGCTCAAGAATATCGTTCTTATACCACGCATCATGAGCTTCATCTATAGGGATCGCACCAAGAGAATCACGGAATCGAGACATGAAACAAGAATCAGACTTAACAATGTCAGGATTGGATGAAATATTTAGAAGCCCCCGAGAAAGAAACCACTTGTAAGCCTCTTCTTCATCAGCGATTAAATTAAGACCTTCATCAGTTCTGACACTGGCAATTTGGTTAGAAAGAGACTGCAGAATGACAGGATCGGCACTTGGTGTTTCAGTATCGACCGCAACAACAACAGGAGAAGATCGAACCAAAGTCTCAGTAGGTACGATCGGTTCTGAAGAAACGCCAGTAGTACCCTCGACTTCAGTAGGGATCGAAACATTAGGAGCGATCGTACCAGAAGGAGGAAAAGTTTCTTTTTCAGAACGATCAATATCATTCGATTCTTCAACAAGAGTGGCATTGGTTTCAACATTCACATTTTCTACGTCACCGGTCGGATTTACATCAGCGTTATTCTTTTCCAACGAATTTTCTTCGTCAACATGAGTTACTTCATTCACTACATCAACAATATCTTCATCAATAACAACATCGTCTCCCTCTTCTTGAGGAAAACCAGAAAAAACTCCTAACGTACCATTATTAGGTACGGGAGTATCAAGCACAAAATCAAAAGGCAATGGAGAAATAATATTATAAAAATATGTTGAAGTACCAGAAGGAGGTGCAACAATAGGATCGGACTGATCTGATACCCCAATTTCGGCTGGGATCGAAGAAACGGGAATAACATCAATAGGATCGGACTGATCCAATGGTAAAGCAACAACAGAACTTCCTTCTCCACTGTTTAAATTTGAAGTTATCCCTCCTATAACCTCAGTGGAAAGCACAAGAGTTCTGGACTTTTTCTGCTTTTTCTCTGCTGCAAGGATTAATTTCCGTTTTCCCTTACCTTCAACTATGGGCTCGACCCTTTGTCTACCCTCGACAATTTGAACACCGCGTTCAGATGAAGGAAGAGGAACTCCGATATCCAAAGAAGGATCGACCTGAAACCAAAAAGGTTCAAACATTATAAGAAGATATTAAAGATCGATACAATATATCTAAAAGAATGGAATATGAAATGAAAAATTTGAACCTTGTATTCAAATCTATAATCATCAAAGTTTAATCTCCATGGACAATAACTCGGGAAACAGTTTCGAAGATGTTGAATTTCATTATGGGGGATGTCACCATATACCCAAGGACCTTCAATCAAAATAGGGGTACGATACCATCTGTAATCGTGTTCCCGACGGATTCTTTCATTTGAAGGAAAATCGACTTTGGTATATGGAGCTATCTTAATTCTAGGGTCGTCAACCTCTCGAAGTAAGGGAAATCCTTGGGAGCATTTGCGAACTGGACTAACACTCCATTTTACAAAGTTTTTAATAGTAATACCATCACCGTAAGTATTCTGGAAATTCTCAGGTGTATAGTAAGCACGTTCAGAAGGATCGGGAGTGTAGAAGGTAAGACGGGTGCGACCCTCACTGCGAAGAATACATTCATCGAGAATTCGCCACCAATTACCATTATATTGTGTGATGGATCGAGGTTAAGTATGAGGAGCTCTATTACGAGTAGCAAGAACTATAAATTGGAAAGGATTTTTTGTGTCATACAAAGGGAGACGAAGACCAGCTTCTAAGGCACCAGCAGAAATTAACAATCTGTGATGGCTATAATGAAAATTTCTCATAGAATCATAGGTCAACATGTTGGAAGTATCATCAAAGAAAGAAACCTTAAATCCTTGAAGATTATGTTTCCTCTTAAATTCTTCGATGTCCATAGATCGAAAACTATAAGAAGACAACGCCCGTTTACTTTTGGGGGCAGGATTATGAATGTCAGGGGTAGAATTACGTACGGTGCGAGGTGCAGCAGGGGTGGGAATACCAGGAGATGAATCACGACGAGAGACGACGTATCTCGAAGTAGTAGACCTACTTGATCTTCTGCTCTCACCTTGGTCACCAGAAGCATCATACTTTCTATGAGGCATGATGTAAAATCTGAAGGAAAAGAAGCATAAGAGAGAGAAATTTAGCATAAAAAGAAATTATCTAGAAATCAATTATAACCATCATTTCATTCATGAAAAGAGAACATAAGTCAAGAAAAAATTACTTACATGAAGAAAAGAAGTGAACAAAAGTCAGATCAAAGTAAAGAAGGAATCGACTGATAAGAAAAGAACTCCTGAGTAGTGGGGGAATTTGAAAAGTTTAAGGAAGACAAAGTGCAATAACTATGAGAAAACAGTAAAAAGTTGCAGGGTATTTAAAGGAGAGAATTAATACCGCCATAAAATGGGTAAAGATTTGATTCTATCGAAAAAAGTGTAACTGACACAATCATATGTATAGAAACAATATATGCAGAGCCGGAAAAATCAGTAACGTGCTAATGCAATTAATACCAGCGGAAAACTCGGATAACGTGCGAGAAAAAGAATGAAAAAAGTTAAGTTCTTCTCCATTTTTCAAAATCTTGGATCAACCGCTAGATGATTTTATAAAAAAGAGAAGAAGGGGGCAAATTGTTAGTAAATAAAAGAAGCATGACACGTGGAAGAAGATCGAGATAGGAAGCAACTAAATTAAAAAGAGCGAGAATCACACAATCAATATTAAAAATATCAAATATCGAAAAGGCACGAAGCATCTGAGCAATGGATTGCATGAACGACACATATGATCGAGAAAGTTGAAGTACATCGAATAAAACAAACATCATTAAATGATGGAAGATCGAAAAAGTAAGAATAATGATTACTTTTTTATCTTGATAATTGAGAAAGTAAAGGTAATAATTACTCCAGTTATTTTAATGATCGAGATGATAGAAGTCTAAAAAGATAGGAAGACACGTGTCGAATATATAAGACATCGAACCAAGAAGCAATTAAAAGTGATCTGTCACCTAGTGATCGCACCAGATAAAAAAGGAAATACAAGAACGATGGGTACATCGAAATAAAATAGATCGAACCAAGGAAAAGGCAATCCAAGAAAGACGACAAGACTGGATAAAATGACACGAGAGCATCGACCCAAAGTAGAATCGATCGAGGAACGATGACCAAACTGGAGAAAATGACACGTTGCACAAAGTGAGACCCAGTAAATAAATCTATAAATAGAAGAAGCCAAACAACAAAGAAGGGGTCGGGAAAAAATAGAAAGAAAAACCTGAGAAAGAAAGAGAAGATATTTTTAGGTATGAATCTAGGAGAAATAACTATATTATGGAAGGATTATTTGTATTTAATTAATCAATTTGTAAAAATGATAGCTCAAAGATGTTAAATTTGAGTAATCATATATATCGTACAGAAAAGATTTTATGTTTGGTACAGAGGTGATTTTATAAAATCAATACAAAGATGTTTGGGTGTTACTCGATTTCAACTTTAAATTGATATGTGAGAATATGATTGGTTGTTTAGTCGAAATTTTTTTTTGGCATAAACAATCAATATATTATTTTTCCAAGACTTGATCTTCACTGTCACAGTTAACCATGTCCAAATCTATTGACTCATCATATTGATAGCTAGTTGCAAATAAACTTCATCATCTATGGGAACCACATTATCAACACCATCCTTATTACTAAGCACATGGTCATCAACACTGGAAAGTTGACTTGACTGTCCTTGACTGCACTGTGAAACAACTTTCGAAGTTTAACAGAGGAAGAAAGTCCAAGTCTTCTTCAGAGTTTTAGTCTGGCAGTCTCTCCATGTTAGGATGCTCAATCCTTTTATTTTTACCAACCACGTAACCACCTTTAGTAAGAAAATATCTCAATAAATCATCCTCCATAGTATCTGCATGTTAATACGCTAATACATCACCATATGACATTAATATGGACCACTAAACATTTAATTAACAATTATGTCTACATGCAACTTTAATATATTATGTCTACAACCTCAACAATAAGACCACTAATAAAGATTTGCATCTAACAATTGACAACTCAAGTATGTAAATGCAAAAACAAACTAGACAGACAAAAAAAAAAACTATAATATTTTTGGATAAAAATAAAATGCTAAATTACAGAAAAAAATAAATAAATTAACCCATTATACTATCAATTAAAATATAAAATAATATGAGTATTAATCATAAAGAACTAATTTAATAATATCCCTAATTCTTACTAACAAATTAAAAATTATCTTTTACATATCTTTTTGACCTAAATACGACACCAACTTTATCTCCACCTTCGATATCAACTCTCATTTTTTGTCGTGTTAGTTCACAACTACCAATTGGATAAAAAACCCCAATTTGTAAGATCAAAATAACTCTTCATCTTTATTTTCTGCCCTAGTTTTCTTTCTAACGAATTTCAGATAAAATTGCTAGTAGTAATGGAGGGTGAAGAGATGGGCTAGATTTATATACCCCACGTATCAGTAGATCCTAGCCATTCACTATTCTACGATCAGATATGAACCCACGTATTTAACTGGGTAAAGTTAGTAAATAAATCAAAAATCCTATTTTAGTTGGTCAACACGATCAAACAAAGTCAATCTATTGACTCAGGAGTCCGAATTTATGCGTGTTCACGTAAAATTTAATCTCCTTTAATTAAATGTAGAGAGTTATATAAAAAGTGTTGAGATTCTGAACATAGATGATAATAAGATCATCAGTTAACTAATCAACCGAACAAATAAATATGTCAAATATATATTCTTTAAAAGAGTGTATATAGATTTTTCGATATCCTAAAAATATAAAAAATAGAGGAGTGTCGAATTCTTGAGATCCCTCCGTGGATTGTCATAAATAATGGCCATTTGTAGTTGCAATTCGGGTTATCTCCAAATTGACTAACACTAAAAGTCTACAAATCTTATCTCTTTCCTTGATAAAACTTCTACCCGAGAAAACTAATGCTAACAATAATGAAATGAGTCAAATGAATACGAATACTTCTTTCTAGAAGATGATGAAACAATTTATTTATTTTTGGCATTGTTAGACTTATGCACAGCATTCAAATTGATTTAAGTCTTTGGTAAGAGCTGCAATAAATTTGGTATCCCTAGTTTAACACCTCTAGCTCAGCTACGTAACATCAAGCATGTACAAGTCAATGGGTGTCGGTAATGTATTGATACTGACATGTATGACGGAACTCTATCTTTTATTTCGTTCGATTAATCATCTATCAAACTATGGAGCGAGTGGCTTGATCACTAAGACATTTCTTGAATCATATATCGCATCCCAAAATTATAAATTCATAATCTTAGAAAATACTCCTGTCATATAAAAGAATGATACTTTCACTTTTCGATAATGGAGGGAAGCTATTCTCCATTTTTCTCTCTTTTACGGAATTTTCTATGGCAGGTGAAGGATTGTCGTATTATTAAAGGGTTCATGCAGCAATAGTTGATCCCTAATTAAGCTTGACTTAAGGTGTAAAAATAACATGAAACCTTATGGGCATGTAAGCCAAACACCCAAATTGCATGTGCACTGAACTTGCAAAATAGCATCAATAGCAGGCAATGACAAACAAACAAACACAAGAAACCAATATTAAGAGTGGAATGTATCTTCTAGTCCACTAAAAATGGTCAACAATGGCCGCCATTAAATAGAATTTCCGTGGCCAATAATGAGATAACCATTTCCCCTCCACCTATGTCTCTCTATCTTCTCAAATACTCTATTTAAGAACACATCCAAACTCCAGAAAGTGAACACTTCAAAGAAACACTCCCATGGCATCATTCTTTTCGTACCATCTCATCTTTATCTTTTCACTTCTTCTTACTTTTACTTATTCGAATGCAGAAGATCCATGGTGGAACTTCTGCAATGAAAATAAGAAAATAAACAGTACACAAATCTCATCCAACATTGATCATATACTGCCCAAGTTAGTATCTCAAACATCAACCCACGGATACGCATATCTCTCCACCGGTTCCGGCAATGACCGTGTTTACGGTCAAGCTCAATGCCGAGGAGATGTTTTAAACACCAAAGAATGCTCTAAGTGTATCACAGAAGCATCGATCCAAATCCAAAAAACCTGTCCCAACCAAGCTGATGCTAGAATTTTGTACGAATTTTGTTTCTTACGGTACGATACTCAGAACTTTATAGGAGAATTAGATACTTCTAGTGGTTTGATTTACTTTAACGTTGAAAACGTTACCGGTGATTACGCTGCTTTCGAAAAGGTACTCGGAGATTTAACGGATAAAGTTACCAAAGAAGCTTTGGATCGTAGGAATCGAATTGGGTTCGGAAAAGGGCAAACTAAGTTATCACCGTTTGAAACGTTATACACTCTGGTGCAATGTACAAGAGACTTATCTAAACTTGCTTGTTCGCAGTGTCTAGCAACTGCGGTTGGAAATTACGGTGGGTTCTGTAAGGATAAGAAAGGATGCCGAGCTATATATAGTAGCTGTTTTGTTCGGTACGAGCTGTATCCGATATTTTACCCAGTTAACTCCATCAATACTACGGCTCAAAATGTCTATTCAAAACATTTGTTGCATCCATAGATATATTTTATGAATATATATTTAAAAGTTTGCAATGAAATAATTTGCTCATGTAACAGTAATTAATTTAAATATATTGGCCATTGTTGCCGTCGAAATTTAAATTGTGAAGGCATTTTTAGACCTTTTCCCTTATACCCATGTCTAATTACATTCTTGGAACCATTAATTGGATTTAGATAGTGTTTTATTCGCGCCCGAATGCATTTATTTATCTTTTTTCGACCCAGCTAAACATTGGGAATTTATTTTTTCTTTTGACCCAATGAGTTTTTTTATTTTAATCAGTCGAACCTAATATAATTTTTTCCTGTGAATATTATCGACTTTTCTTCAAAATTTATAATTGGTAAAAAAATGAGAAATTTACAATATTAAATCCAAAAAGTAGCTTAATATTTCTCTAGAATTAGACAACCCCTAACCCACTAATGATTATAAGGAGCAACGGTGATTATAAGGAGCAATGGTGGGTCTCTTGTATTAACTCAAAGGTATGCCTACTTAAAGGTGCATAGACAGAAATGTAAAAGGTGGATTTTGTGATTAGAAGTTGTTTAAAATAAATAAAACAAACGGATCCTTAGCTTAAAATTCATGATGATATTTAATTTCTCCGCAGTCAAATGTTAGTTGATAATGTTTTTCTTATTTATTAAAACTTTATCTTAATTTGTTATCTACTTATGTTTTATGATGCAGGAATTAAGTATGAAATCAAGCAATGAACTTAAGTCAAAGGTTCGCTCAAACGTATCAAAGCGTTTTATTTCGTCTTATAGTAGCGTCCAGCGAAATGGGAACATCCTAAACCGTGAAAAAAAATAAGGATCTAATCCCTAATTGGATGCCCCCTAAAGTGCCCTTACCACTTCCGGCACAAGATAACCTTAACAAAGAAAGTGGAAAAGTAGGGTCGAATTCTTAAGATCATTCCTCACTTGATTGTCATAAATAAGGCCACCAACTGCATATGACGATAATTATAACTAATTTAGTAGCACTCAAAGTCTACGAATCTTATCTTTAACCCAAAAAATTGAAAAACAATGATGGACTGAGTCAAAATGAATACAAATTATCTCCTTCCGGCCAAACCAAACTAATAAATATGTATGATTAAAGTCTTGAAATATCTAAAAGTTAAGGTGTACTCCAGAATAAAGAAATAATAAATGTTTATCTTACCCTTTCATGTATGTATAAAAAGTCTAGATTATCCTTTTACTATTAAACTTAAACTAGTAAAAGGAAAATCCTAACTCCTATAATTCATTTCATCTTCTTCTTCTCCCAAACCAACCGTATTCTTTTTCTCCCAATTTCTTCATTGTAAATTTCTCGTCTTCGATTAATTGTCGATTTTTGAAAATCAATCAATCGTCTATTAAACTCGTTAGCAAAGATGAAGAATACTACTAAAGTTATAAAAGGTAGCAATGATGGCAATCAACAACAATCAAACCAACCTAATCAAGAGATTGAAGAACAAATCGGTGGTGAATGCGTTGAAAATCCCCAACCACAACGTACGGTGTATGTGAGGTATGATTCGACAAGAAATCCATGTTTTTTTCTCCTTTTTGTGATTGATTTGTTGTTTGATTGATTGATTCTTCAAAAAAAAATGTTTTTAGAAATATTTACTGTTGGTATTTGTTAAAATTCCAACCATAGAAACATAATTTGAAGAACTTACGTTTGGTAAACCAACCGTAACTGGGTTATCATTGAATTTACAGATTAGATTTTTTAAATTTCCAATTGTAAATTTACATAGTGAAGATGAAGATACAGTTTACGGTTGGTTTCGATTTTCAATTCCAACCGTAAAATCTCTGAAGGCTTAAATTTTTTAGTCTTTTACGTTTGAATTTTATCAACCGTAATTATAATTTACGTTTGGTTTCGAATTTCAATTTCCAACCGTAAATTGTCCTGGTAGCTTTATTAACATTAGAGGATTATTTACGTTTTGATTTTCGAACCCTAATATTATTTACGGTTGGTTTTGAAGTCAAAATTTAACCGTAATGCTAATTACGTTTGGTTTCGATTGGTTTAAACCAACCGTAAAATATCTTGGGTTTATTTATTTTATTTTTTGTGTTGATTTTGTTCGAATTACCTAACTTGTGAGATCAATTGTATTGCTTGTATGTTGTAGAAATAAGGATAAAGCAAAACCCAAACTCAAGAAGAGTAACAATTTAACACCAATTGATCACACTCCCACCACTCGCCACGATGTTCACTTAAGCGTAGATAATAGAGGCGTGATAAAGAACGATACAAAGAAGATGAATATGGAGGTAGGTGGTAGCTCTAGGAAGGTTGTACCACCTGAAGATGAAGATAATGTTCTCTAATCATACATGGAAAACATGCAAGACATCGGAGGTGGAGAATTTGATATACACGTGATGAGTGGAGGTGCACTTGTGATTAATGAATTACCACAAGAGGACGACAAAGAAACCTCAAGTGAATAAGTTGTTGATCAAGGCAAAGGTAAAGAACTTGTTGTTTATTCACCTCAACCTCAAGTGAAGGAAAGAAATCCAAGAAAGAAACCTTCACCGAAAGCAAACATATTCCCAAATGCAAAGACGTGTTGTTGAATAAGAAGAAGAATGGCGGACTTTGGGGTGAGGCCCCAGATAGGTCTTCAATATTATTTGGTTATCCAAATTCATGGGCTGCCAAAGTTGCTGAGAGCAGGGTAATAATCTAAAAACTTCACTTGTTTTGTTATAATTTTATTTGCTTAACTTCAAATTATAACTTGTTGGTATGATTTTGATCAAAAAAAGTTGTTTCTAGTCTTTGTAGGATCATACAACCACCATGAAGAAATTGTTTCGTCAAAGGGATAAACATTGGCCGTTAGGTGAAGAATGTTATGCCATTCGTATTCTAGTATAAAATACAGGGTTATGGCCTGGTATGTGCTATTCTATGTTGGAATATGATAGTGTTATTTGCTCAGCCTTCAAGGAACGATATTGCCCTGAAACCGTACGTTTCATCTCTCATTCAGCGAGATGACAATAACGTCGGATGATTTCAAGCAAATTCTAGACTTGGAAGTCGAAGAAAAAGTTGTATATGAAGATTTTAACAACAACATGAGTTGGAGTGATCTTTATATCCTTGTTGAAAACACTCTTGTTTGGGATAGAAAAGAAGACGAGAAGGGATTTAAACTGGTTGCTGGAGATAAACCAGGTGAAGCAAGGACGAAAGCTTTAGGCATGACCAAGAAGTTAATGTTGCATAGTCTGACGGACAAGTTTGGAGGAACTGAGCTAAAGGAACGGGAAGCACATGTGATAGACGGAACTACAACTTTGTGTACAACAAGAGAATACCTGTTGTACGTCCTTGGTACCTTATTCTTCCCTGATAACTCTGGAAATAGTGTCAACGTTCATATTCTACAATGGTTGAAGGATCTAAAAAATACAATATTCATGGGGCACTACCACTCTCACTTATTTGCTCTACAACCTTAGAAAATCCTCGAGGTTGGAGCTATCGAAATTTCCAGGAATAATGGTCTTCTTCAGGTAATATATGGTTAATTTCAATATTTGCATGTTTATTTTTTTTTGCGCATTCTCTTATACATATTTGATATCTTCATAGGCATGGGTCTATGACCACTTTCCGAGCTTGGCTCCTGACTCAGAGTGCAAATATGATTTTACTGGTCTTACGAGAAAGAAATTCAAATTCACTGGTACTCAGTCACATGGGAAGATGCTAAGATAGTAGAGAAGATGATGGAAATTGATGCTTTCACCTTAGAAGATGTTGTGTTTGATCCTTATTTAAAGCTCAACAAAGTTACAGAAGAAGATGAACGTGAATTTACTCGCTTGGCAGGCTACAACGGGCCTTTGTACCATCCGTTTGGGTTCTTAATGGCCAACCCTCGTTGAATTCTCCATCAATATAGCATGGTCCAAACCAAGGTAACAACCGAAGCCTGTAAATTGTGTGTTAATGGCTCCGTGATGGAAGGCAACGATATCGTACTCAATTACACCCCAACGCCTTCGATCGCTATTTGGAATGACCGTTATAAACTGGAATATTAGAAATTTATTCGCTCAAGAAGGATTCTAAAAGATGCAAATCCAAAGGCGGGAGGTAAATCCAATTGCAGGCACAAAAGAGGCCGTACAAGATTACTTGGGTTGCTATTACCATTTTTGTCATCCTCATGTAATCAATAATGATCCGGAAGCTGTAAAAATTATTCAAAAGGGTAAATGAAAAGACACGGGTGGTCTATTTGATGTGGATTATTGGAAGAATCTATATTTCAATCTGGTACGTAAATTACTTATGCTATTAATGCTTTTAAGATTCGAAAGACTCGACTAATATTTATTTTCATATGTAAATAGAAAAAGAAAGGACTTGCATTGGCAGAGTCTATGATTCCATGCATAAGTAGAGGTGATCCGGTGATGGTTAAGGAAAAAAATACCCTGCAACACAAGATACAAAAGCTTCATGAACAAAATTAAAATGAGTCAGAGCGGAGCTTAAAGAGGACTAGAGCCGATTCAAGAGGTGTGGGTCTTAGCCAAAGTGAGCCGTAACCTAGTGATGATGAGACATATGATGAAGCCGAGGATGTGCAAGGAGTTCCTCGTACTCGTGGTAGTCGTGGTCGTGATGGTCCTCGTGGTCGTGGTAGCATGACAAAAAAAAAAGCTCGTAGTGGTGCTCGTAATACCCATGTCAAAGAATCTCCTCCTCCTTCTTCTTAATTCTATGTTGAATATCAAAATTGTATCAAACTTTAGTTGTTTTTATGGGTGGATTTTGAATTCTTGGGACGGATTAATCTTTTGAGTTTGATTTTTAGTTTGAATTTTGTTTTTAGTTTGAACTTTAGTTTGTTCTTAGTTTATGTTAGAGTTAATGAACATATGTAACTCAATTTAGTTAGAATGAATGAAGAAGTTTTAATAAGAAATCATGATATATTTACCTAAATTTCAAGTTAGAAATCAAACAAAAGAGAAGTCAAGTTCAAAAAGCATTCTACTAAAAATTTACGGTTGAAAGTCCAAATCCAAATCTGATCTACAGTTGGTTTCCAAGGTTTACGGTTGTTTTTTTTTAATAATTCACCAACCGTAAGTTTGATTTTATTTACTTTGCAGAATTACGGTTGGCTATGGTTCATTTACGGTTGGTTATTAAAGGTCGAAACCAACCGTAAACTAGGTTTAGTCCACATTTTTTTGGTCAAGTCTTATTTACGGTTGGTTTCTAAACCAAATCCCAGCCGTAAAATATCCTAGATTAATAGAATTCATTGCTAAAAGACTAACTAAAGGCAAAAAAATTCCAACAAAATACTTTATATTAATAAATTGATCCCTTCAAAATACATATGATACTGTCACTACCAATATTACATATAGTCAATATGTCTATATTTTCATTCCGACTCCGAGTCGAAAAAAATATGTACGGAGGCTTCCTTCGATAGTCGTAATGCGGTCCAAAGTCAAGTCGAAAACAATTTGTACGGAGGATTCCTTCGATAGTCGTAATGCAGTCAAAAGTTCGAAACTTTGCTCGAACCTGTTACACCAAGACCTGGGGAGTTCGCCATCGTATTCAACCCTTAATTGGGGTAATGGGTTTCCTTCTTTCAACTTGAGACCGAAAAAATGGCACATTTGCACCATCCCCATCACGCATCTTCTTTTAGACAATTTTTCGACAAAGGTTGTTCTTGCTGGTGCAAATATAAGACTACACCCAATTGAGATATAATGGATCATGCAATTGAAAACATTGGCGAGTATTTGGCCACATATTGGCATGCACATCTAATAGTCACTTGACAAATTCTTGTTGCTTATTAAACGCCGTTTGAATGCAACGAACTTCTCGTGTAACTCTGACTCTTGTTCTCCCGATTCTCCCGATGCCATCACGGGCTTGTAGAATTCCGGGTATGAACGTAGTTCAATCGCACATTATACCATATATAAGTGCATTCGTCACAACCCAACTCTTTTGCTCCGCTAAAAGGTCCAACTTGTTCGATGAACACATGGTAACCACAATTACCATCTTCGGAAACATCGTCGGTGGCCTTATATATTCACGAACAAAATTCGGAAAATATAGCAAATAATTTTCATATATAATGTGCTCAGTTCATACAATTTTACCTTTCTCATCTCTTGAAAAATTAGATGGTGTTTGTATCAATCCTCTTGCAACCCGGATCCTATGCGGCTCTTCAACCAATGATGTATTTCCCTTGGAAATTTGTTTGTTTCTCGTTAGTTCTTTCATACTAACTCTTCTTGAGATTGGATCGGTGGGAACATTGATCGACTCAACCCCAACACTTGATGGAGTCATTTGCGACTCTTCAAGTACCCGTTTATTTTTCTTCACCTATGCTTCTTGATTTTTGTTTGGAGTGAAATATCAGACCTTTTCCCTTGGCACCAACTTCCATTGGTGAACTCTCTTGAGAAGGAAGCGCGGGATGTTTTCCTTTGTAATCTACCAGGCTTGGGCCTCCTTGTTCCGTTTGACTTCTTCTTAGTTTATTTCTACCTTGAACATCCTCCTCCTTCTCATCCTCCGCTTCATATTCTTTTTGAAAATGCTCAAAACCCGAAGGTTCTCTTTTCTTTGATTCTTCCAAGATTTCCCTCGTTTTTTTCCGCACTACATGCCTTTTTTCTTTCGTAGGAGGCCTACTCTTTCTCTTCCCCTTAGTTGGTTCCTTGACATCGTACCTTGTGTGTGCAAAAAAAAAGTTTCTCAACTTACTCAACCATATTTGCCTTTGCGCCTGATTTAAGGTGGAGTATTTCTCGGCTAGGGATTTTCCAATATCGGTATCGACAAACTATCCACCAAAATCTTGCTCGACGATGGGTTCATTGAAAGATAATTGTTGCCAAAACGGATCAATATCTTGAATTGGTATCACACCGTCTTCTTCGTACTTGGCCATCATATGCCGGTATGGGAGTCCCAGACTTGACATGTTAGGACAAGCACACTCTTCTTCTCCGTGCAAGTTTTACAACCTAGAATGATTAACTTTATACATTATCTTATCAATTATGCAATGCGACACCTTATAAGAAATTCCCTCGAGTCATGGTTCGTCTTTATAAATGAGGTGTTTTCTACAACGACTTCTTTCGATATTCTCCTTAACTCTATCAAGGTCATGGAGGAAATAATCATGCATGGCTTCGAAAACCGTAACAAACCCACCATCACAGCTGTGAAGCTTATTCTTCAATCGGTTGTGAGATGACTCTGTAGTACTTGTAGCTTGGTTTTTAATGTGCTTATATTGGTTTGTGAACGCCGCTACAAACTTCTCTTTGTACGGATTCAACCAATGGTCTATCAAATACTTCACAACACTTGGATAATGGTTCCAATGCACAACTAACATATGAGCATTTTCTTCATAATCTTCCTTGATGATTGATAGACACATTTATGTGTCTAATTTGTTCCCAATTTTTATAGTGTTGGAACTCAATTTTATACTAATATTGTGTTTTTATGTATGTGTAGGTGTTTTTGGGAAATAAACATTCTTGGAAAAATCGGCTCGAAAAATAACTAAAGGGACCCGGAAAATTGATAAAGGAACCCAAGGTTGGATAAGGGCACCCCTTTCTTCTTCATTTTGAAACTGAATTTGGCGGGAGATCTTCTTTATTACCTGTGAAGAATTGTGATCGATATTTGGGAAGAGTTTAAAAAGTTTAAGGCAGGATATATTGTTGCCTTATCTACAAGAGTTTATATAAGATTGGGAATGTTAAAAAAATAAAAAAAATCTTCTCGTCAAAAACAGGGTAACAACATAATCTCAGAATAATCTCGCATGATTGCTATGTTAGGACAATTAAAGCAACACCGAGATTTAGTTGTCAAAGAAAAAAAAATTCTCGTGAATCTCTGGTTGGCCTAAAGACAGTTGGAAGCAGTGTGAGAATATATTCTCGAGATTTTTTTAAAATCAGAAACTCTTTCTACAACATCGAGGATAACATCTCAACAAGGAAATATCATTAAGTTTTCGTGTCTTAAATGATAACAACATCAATAGAATCATCGATGAGTAAAAATCAACGATCGAGATTTTACCGAAATTTCTTATTTTTCTGCCGAGAAAATATTTGAATTAAAAGGGAGATTTGGAGGTGTTGTTGAGGATATAAAGGGTGTTGGAGGTGATTAGAGGAATTATTGAGGGTTAGCAATAGTTTTGGGAGAGAACAAAGCGAAATCGAGAGTTGCAGAAGAAGTTCCGAAGTTTCCTGCTGCTGGTGAAGAACTTCGTCATAAAAAACAAAGAACTTTGTCATAGAAACTAAGAACAACGTCGTAAAAAAGTTTCGTGTCTTTTTTGTTCCATTTAGCGACAGAGAAAATATCATCTGTAACGTTTATAAGCGTCTCAATTCTCTGTGTCAAATACCTTTCTTCTTGTAAAGAACTTTTTGAGCAATGGATACAAATTTTGAGCGTGTTTCCAACATGAGGAGATAAACCCCATTGCTAAGGCGACGAATGAAGTTATTTTTCCAATAACTATGTGGTAATATTTATTTAATTAATTTATGAATTTTTTAATGATTATTTACCTTGGTTAAAAATTGATTTAATAATTTTTATTAAACAATTGTGATTTCTTTTGATGGTACATGCTTGGCTTAGGGTTTTTGATGTTCCATGCTTTCGATATACAATTGTTATTTCGAAAGTCTACTTGTTGCAATATTTTAGAATCAAATTAAACATATGAATTCCATAATTATAATTATTGAATTAAATCACTTTAAAAAATAGAAAATAGTGGAATCTTAGCCTCGGTTTTCTCTCAACCTTCTTATCAATTTTATTTGAGTTTTGCTATTTTTAGTCTTAGAAATTAGGTGGTTTAAATCAAAATCTTCACAAGTCTTGAACAAACTTTTTTTACCACTATCACAATCACATCAATTTTTGGCGCCGCCGGCGCGGACTTGTTTTTAGGTTTAGTTTTAGTTTATAATAGTTTTTTTTTATTCTTTTGTTCTATTTTATGTTTTTGGGTATTTTACTTTTGCTATAGGTTTTGGAATGGAATGAAAAGGAATTGAACCAAAAGACTTGGAGTTAAAGTTAAAGCGAAAAGAACGGAAAAAAAAAAGACAGAGACTTTTATATTTAAATTTCATTTATTAGTTTTTTTTTCCTTATTTTATTTTGGATATTTATTTTTATTGCTTGTTTGTTTAATATTTTATTTATTATTATTAAAAAAAACACAAGCGCACACACGAATTGCATCTTTCGTCAGACACCGATTTTTAGGAAAACTTGGGGGATAGTACGGTGAACCCTCTGGGCGTTATCATCTGAAACACCACAAACCCCAGCCTTGTACCTTTGACCAGTCTTTGACTGTAGGTATATTTTACTGCGGTAATCCAAGTTTACATAAAATAGTGAACCCCAACATTTGCATGTGAACATATTCTTGTTAAAAAATAGTATTTTTGCTAGTGTGTGCCTCGTTGGATTCGTGTAGGGGATAAACTTGAAGAAACCGACCTATTTTGTTAAGTCCGACATGTTACACGGATTTAGGTGGTACATCTGTTTTTGCCAAAATGGGTTAGCATGAATCCAGGCAAACAAAACCCTAAGAGATCGTATGAACCCTTGTAGAGTAGTACGTGACCCAGGGGTAGTTATCCCAGCCACTACTGTCAAATTCGATATTAAACCTGAGACAATTAGCATGCTTCGAACATTTAGGATGTTAGAGGATGAGAGCCCGTATACCCACATAAGAGACTTTGAAATGATTTGCGACATAATGAGTTATTCGAATGTCCCTAAGATGTGCTTAGGTTGCGTTTGTTTCCCTTCTATTTTGATGAAAAAACCAAAGAGTGGTATCATTTCATTCCTTCTAAAACAATCACCACCTGCGACGGTCTTGTAGAGGTTTTTGTTAAGAGTTTTACCCACACCATAGGACTGTTGTTGTTCGTCAGTCCATTCAAACCTTTAAGCAGAAATTAGGTGAAAACCTACACGATTATGTAGAAAGGTTTAATGAATTGTTATACCAGTTTCCACATCACGGTTTTGAAAAGCCCACATGACCCAAATTTTATATCAGGGCCTAGATAGTGAAACCCGTATGCAAGTAGAAACAATAAGTGGTGGGACATTCACACATTAGGACCCAGATACATGTTTTGACTCGTTTATCGAGTTAGCTGAGCAAACTAGGCAATGGGCTTCGCTGAGAGAACCAAAAAATTCTAGGAATTCTATCCATAGGGTTGATAGAGTTGATAATGAGTCAGACATCCTTAGACATCTAAAGACCAATGAATCAAGGGTCAAACCATGCTAGATACGAAGAGCAAGCCCATGCTCTTTATAAAAACTCTAGGTCTGAAAGCCGTCAGAGATATGACCCATATTCTGAAACTTATAACCCTGGTTTGAGAAACCATCCTAAATTTTCCTAGTTCAAGGGCTATAATCAAGGCAAATCTAGTAATACTCAGGCCCCCCCAGGTTTTGTCTACACTAAGAATCCTTCAGGACCAGCCCAATTTCAGAACCCTTCAGATAAGAAGATCGTGAGTTTAGAAGAGTCTCTCACCCTTTAATCTCATAATACTGCAAAGTTTCAGCAATCGGTTGAACAAAGTTTAGAAGATAATAAAAAGGCTATTTTCGATTTACGAAACCTGTTTAGTCAGATGAATGAGTTTTTGGGAGAAAAAAGCAAGTTTCCTAGTCAAACACAACCCAATCCTAGAGGAATTCATGAAGTATCTTCTGGGGAGAAACCGTTCAATCATGTGAAATCTATTACAACCCTTAGGAGTGGTCGAGTGGTAGACAATAAGGTATCCATGCCTGATAGTAAACATGTTTTAGTTCACCCTTCTGAGCCAGTAACTGAAGATACTGATAGAGTCTCTAAAGAGTCTAAAATGGATCCTGAGAAATCCGATTTTGTGCCCAGATCCCCATTCCCAATTTTGCTAGCACCAACTAAGAAGGGATCAAACTTTAATGATATATTGGATATTTTTAAGCAAGTCAACATAAATCTTCCTTTATTAGATGCAATCAGGCAGATTCCTACTTATGCCAAGTTCCTTAAGGATCTTTGTACGCGAAAGCGAAAGCTTAGTGCACAGAAGAAAGCCTTTTTAGCTAGTCATGTAAGTTCAATTATCCAGAACAACAAAGACCTAGGTTCCCCTACTATTTCTCACACAATAGGTAACTACCGTGTTAAGTAAGCGTTACTTGACTTAAGAGCCAGTGTGAACTTACTTCCATAACATGTGTCCCTCCAGCTAGGACTTGGTAAGTTAAAACCTACCAAGATGACACTTCAGTTAGCTGATAGGTCTGTGAAAAATTCCTAGTGGCATTATCGAGGATGTTCTTATTGAGTTCGATAGGTTTATTTATCCTGTGGATTTTGTTATCCTAGATACCCAACCTATCCCTGACCCATAAAACTAGATACTTGTGATATTAGGTCGCCCGTTTTTAGCTACATCTAGTTCGATCATAAACTATCGATATGGTATATGAATTTTTCTTTTGGCAATATGACTATTGAGATGAATATTTTCAATATTAGTAAGCACCCCCCTGAGCTAGATGTCACGTACATTAAAGAGGTAAACATGATAGGAACATTAGTTCAGGAGTCATTACCAAACATCTTATCCAAAGATCCATTAGAGAGTTGTCTATCCCATTTTGGCTTGGATTTTAACGATGATAACACCATTAATCAAGTGAATGCTCTGTTAGACTCTACCCCTGTGTTAGATACTAACAAATGGAAACCTAAAATTGAACCACTACCGTTTCTAATTCTACCTTAATTCATTCTTAAGAATAACCTCCTAAGTTGGACCTCAAACCATTGCCAGATACTCTAAAATATGTGATTTTAGGCCCATCTGAGACTTTGCCTGTAATTGTAGCATCCGACTTGGATAATGATCAGGAAATTAGGCTAGTGATCGTACTTCAAGATAACAAGAAAGCTTTAGGATGAACCTTATCAGACATTAAGGGTGTAAGTCCTACTGTTTGTATGCATCAGGTTCATTTAGAAAATGACACAAAACCTTCTATGGAGATGCAAAGTCGACTTAACCCTAACATGAAAGAAGTAGTTCGAACTGAGGTGCTTAAGCTGTTAGATGTGGGTATTATCTACCCCATTTCAGACAGTAAGTGGGTCAGTATCGTTTAGGTTGTTCCTAAGAAATCAGGTATCACTGTAGTCCAGAATGATAATAATAAGTTAATTCCAACCCAAGTGACCACGGGTTGGCGTGTTTGTATTGAATATATAAAATTGAACAAGGTCACAAAAAAGGATCACTTTCCCATTCCTTTCATCAACCAAATGCTAGAACGACTATCTGGACATAGTAATTATTGCTTGTTAGATGGCTACTCTGGTTATAATAAGATTGTTATTTCCCCAGAAGACCAAGAGAAAACCACTTTTACTTGTCCCTTTGATACCTTTGTGTATGGACGCATGCCTTTCGGGTTGTGTGATGCACCTGCTACTTTTCAACGTTACATGATGAACATATTTTCTAACATGGTAGAACGGTTTTTAGAGGTCTTTATGGATGATTTTCAGTGTTTGGTTCATCTTTTGATGAGTGCTTGCATCATTTGATATTAGTGTTGAATAGGTGTAAGGAAAAGAACTTTGTGCTTAATTGGGAGAAATGTCATTTTATGGTTCAATCAGGAATTGTTTTAGGGCATATCGTGTCCTCTAAGGGTATAGAGGTAGACAAAGACAAAGTTTACCTTATTAAGGATTTACAGGTTCCCAAAACTGTAAGAGATATTATGTCATTTTTAGGGCATGCAGGTTTTTATCGTCGATTCATTAAGGATTTTAGCTTGATTCCTAGACCTCTTTGCAATTTACTTGCAAAAGATGTTAAGTTTGTCTTTGATGATGCTTATTTAGAGGCTTTTGAGAAGCTTAAGACTTTTCTCACTACTGCCCCATAGTCCAGGCACCTAAATGGAACCTACCATTTGAGATCATGTGTGATGCTTCAGATTATGCTATTGGTGTTATGTTAGGAAAGCGTGAAAACAAATTATTTCATGTGATTTACTATGCCAACAAAACTCTAAATGATGCCCAACTGAACTACACCACCACTGAGAAGAAATTTTTAGCCTTTGTTTTTTCCTTAGACAACTTTAGATCATATCTTTTAGGTTATAAGGTTATAGTCTTTATTGATCATGCTGCTTTGAAGTACCTTATGTCTAAGAAGGATACTAAACCTAGATTGATTAGATGGATCCTTTTGTTACAAGAATTATCTCTAGAAATTAGAGATAAAAAGGGTGCAGAAAATATAGTAGCAGACCACTTGTCTAGACTTGTTGTGGATTCTCCTGATGAACAATTTTTCGTTGTTTCCCAATTACCTTGGTTTGCGAATATAATGAATATCTTGTTATTGGTTGAATGCCTCAACATTGGGGTAAACAAGATCGTTTTAGGTTTTTACCCGAGGTAAAGCATTTCTTTTAGGACGATCCTTATTTGTTTAAGTATTGGCCAGACCATATTATTAGGAGATGTATACCAGAAAGTGACCATTCTAGTATTATTACCTTTTGTCATGATCATGCTTGTGGAGGTCACTTTAGTGCAAAGAAGACTACTGCTAAGGTATTACAGTGTGGATTCTACTGGCCATCGTTGTTTAAAGACTCCCACAGTTACTGTGTTGCTTGTGAGCGCTGCCAGAAGTTAGGAACCATTTCCCGTAGAAATGTGATGCCTTTGAACCTTATTGTAGTTATTGAGGTCTTTGATGTGTGGGAAATTGATTTTATGGGTTCATTTCCTAATTCTTTTGGTAATCTTTACATAGTTGTTGTTGTTGACTATGTCTCTATATGGGTTGAGATGGTTTCGTGTAAAACAAACGACCACAAGGTTGTGGTCCGGTTTTTGAATGATAACATATTTGTACGTTTTGGTACACCGCGAGCTATAATTAGTGATGGAGGGTCACACTTTTGTAATCGACTATTTAAGCTTTTGATGAAGAAATATGGTATTACCCATAAAGTAGCTACCCAATATCACCCACAGACTAATGTTCAAGTAGAGATTTCCAACATGGAGATAAAACGTATTTAGTAAAAATAGTAAATCCAAATCGGAGAGATTGGTCATTGAGGCTTACTGATGCCTTATGGGCTTATCGTATTGCGTTAAAATCCCCCATTGGAATGTCACCTTATCGTCTAGTTTTTGGCAAGGCATGTCACCTTCCTATTGAGTTAAAACATAAATCATATTGGGATGTAAAACAATTTAATTTTTCGTTTGACAAGGCAGGAGCTCATAGAAAACTCCAACTCAATGAGTTGGAAGAGATTCGTAGAGATGCATACGTTAGTATTAAGGAGTATAAGAACAAAATGAAACTTGTGCATGATAGAAATATTTTAAGAAAGTCAATTTCTCCAGGTCAAAAAGTTTTTCTGTATGATACTCATTTGCATCTATTTCTCGGGAAGTTACGCTCTCAGTGGACCGGTCCTTTTATGGCATGCACTATTTTTCCTCATGGTGCTAAATTGAGACTCAAGATGGTAAAAGTACTTTAAAAGTTAATGGTTAGAGATTGAAACCATTTTTAGAGCCTTTTACTGTAGATGATGTTGAGGAGGTCCCTATGGAGGACCCTGCTTACCTTGATTGACCATCAAGGTTGTTGTTGTAAATTAGTAAGTTTCGTAGGTTTTTGTTTTTGTTTTCTTGTTTTTATTTGTTGTCTTATTCTCCGGAGAAGGATTTTTACGCTTCACTCAGGTACTAGCTTTCTGACTTATCTCTTTATTCCTCTTGTTACCTATATTTTTGGTACCGCTCTTTGATTTGTAACATTGAGGACAATGTTAGATTTAAGCTTGGGGGTAAGGGAGAAACTTTTAGTGCAATAATAAAAACTCCAAATTTCAGAAATTTGTGAATAATTCAGGATGACACTGACCATTCTAAGTAGATAGAAACAAACCTCTTGGATATAGAAGTTGAGGGACCCAACTAAAGGGTCTATTTATAAAAGGACAGAGCTCAGGTTTTAGGAATAACATGATAGTCGTCACCATATCTCGGAGTCTACCTCAACCATATCATCTTTTATTTTTATTTTGCAATTTTATGTGTTTCTCTAAGTGATATGCTGGGGCTCTAGCATCGAATTGTTATCGGTATTGGGATGAAGTAGAGTGATTGAGATCAAGCCCCATAATTGTATTTTATTTATACCAAAAAAAAGAAAGAATAATAATAATAAGTAAATAATTATTTTATTTTCAATAAATCAAACGCTAGGGCCCTTGTATATACCAGCTGAGTCGATATTAGTATCAGGATTAAGACCAGTGGGAGTGTATCTCAATCCATTAGAATTCATCCTAGCAATGACCTTTAGAAAGATATGGGAAACACCGTTCACCTTAGTCAACATGTGCAAACTTCATCATCTCCATATCCATCTTCTAAATCTATTCATGTGATTGAACTTTGATAGATTCAGAGTATTATGGTTCATTATACGACTTTCTGAGTAGTGCTATGTTTTCTTATATATGAATTTTAGTGCGCTTGAGTAAAAACTCATGTACAATAATTGGATTCAAAACATGGTAATTCCTTCCATAGCCAAAGAATTTTGTAGCCAACTAAATAGCATGTTTAGTGTCTGCCCTCAATCGTTCAAGAGTAGTTAGAGTTTGGAGTAAAGGTTATGTGGGTATATCTCTTGTAAACTCTCACGGGACAAAACTCGTCCACTAGGGCCACCTAGTGGTTTAAAGGCTTGTTGCACACGCTAAGTGCAATCGCGGTGCCTGCGACAGTGAGTTAGGATTTTCTAGATTAGATTTGCTCGAGGACTAGCAAATAATAAGTTTGAGGGTATTTGATAGACACCTTTATGTGTCTAATTTGTTCATGTTTGAACTCAATTTTGTACTAATATTATGTTTTTATGTATGTGAGGGTGTTTTTGAGAAATAAACATTTTTGGAAAAATAGGCTTGAAAAATAACTAAAGGCACCCGGAAAATTGATAAAGGAACCTAAGGTTGGATAAGGGCACCCCTATTGATAATGTCGCCCAACATATGTATACGGGTACCCCTCTCTTCTTCATTTTCAAACTGAATTTGGCGGGAGAATTTCTTTATTACGTGTGAAGAATTGTGATCGATATTTCGGAAGAGTTTAAATAGTTTAAGGCAGGAATACATAGTTGCCTTATCTACAAGAGTTTATATAAGATTGGGAATGTTAAAAAAATCAAACAAATATTCTCGTCAAAAACAGGGTAACAACATAATCTCAGAATAATCTCGTATTATTGCTATGTTAGGAAAATTAAAGCAACACCGTGATTTAGTTGTCAAAGAAAAAAAATCTCTCGTGAATATATTGTTGGCCTAAAGACAGTTGGAAGTAGCGTGATAATATATTCTCCAGATTTTTTAAAATAAGAAACTCTTGCTACAGCATCGAGGATAACATCTCAACAAGGAAATAACAATAAGTTTTCGTGTCTTAAATGGTAACAACATCAATAGAATCATCGAGGAGTAAAAATCAAAGCTCGAGATTTCACCGAAATTTCTTATTTTTCTGCCGAGAGAATATTTGAATTAAAAGGGATATTTGGAGGTGTTGTTGAGGATATAAAGGGTGTTGGAGGTGATTAGAGGGATTATCGAGGGTAAGCAATAGTTTTGAGAGAAAACAAAACGAAATCGAGAGCTGCAGAAGAAGTTCCGAAGTTTCCTGCTGTTGGTGAAGAACTTCGTCATAAAAAACAAAAAACTTTGTCATAGAAACTAAGAACAATGTCATAAAAAGTTTCGTGGTCTTTTTTGTTCCATTTAACGACATAGAAAATATCATTTGTAACGTTTATAAACGTCTCAATTATCTTGTCAAATACCTTTCTTATTGTAAACACCTTTTTGAGCAATGAATACAAATGTTGAGCGTGTTTCCAACATGAGGAGTTAAACCCCATTGCTGAGGCGACATATGAAGCTATTTTTTCAATAATTATGTGGTAATATTTATTTAATTAATTTATGCAATTCTTCTATTATTATTTTCCTTGGTTAAAAATTAATTTAATAATTTTTATTGAACAATTGTGATTTCTTTCTATGGTACATGCTTGGCCTAGGGTTTTTGATGTTCTATACTTTTGATATACAATTGTTATTTTGAATGTCTACTTGTTGCAATATTTTAGAATCAAATTAAACGTATGAATTGTATAATTATAATTATTGAATTAAATCTCTTTAAAAATTGGAAAATAGTGGAATTTTAGCCTCAATTTTCTCTCAACCTTGTTATCAATTTTATTTGAGTTTTGCTATTTTTAGTCTTGGAAATTAGGTTCAAATCCAAATTTTCACAAGTCTTGAACGAACTTTTCTTACCACTATCATAATCACATCAATGATAAACCATGTCAAAGCTTCCCACTCCGTTTGGAAACTAGCCCATTTTAGTTCCCAAACTTGTCATCCTCTTCGGAATTTTTCTTTGGCCTTTTCTTGTTGAGGTACCGGTAATTTCTTAATTCTCTCCATCTCGCTTTTCTTTGTCGATAATCAGTTTGCACTTGGTTTGAATATTGTTCCACAAGTGGAACGTGCAAAGAAGATTATGAGCATCCAGGAAGACCCTTTCAATTGCATTTATGAAGGCTTGTTCTTTGTCGGTGATAATCACCTTAGGGGTATATCCTTCCACGAAGAATAATTTAACTTGTTCCAATGCCCATACATAGCTTTCTTCGAGCTCGTCTCTCAAGAAGCAAAAGGCAACACTAAACGGGGACTTGGTAGAAGTTTGCCCGATAAAATTCAAGACCGGGAGCTCATACTTGTTAGTTTTGTACATCCAATCCATTAGAAGCACTTGATGGGATCATCGTGCCAACTTCATAAACTCCGGATGAGCCAATAAAAGATGCTTTATTTGTTTATCCTCATCTTGTTCATGGAACATAGTGTAGTTGTGCTTCTCCCCCAAGTACATTAGTTGTTGAATTTGGTCCCTTTCTTGCCATTTACACTTCCCAACTTGGATTTTGCGTTGTAGATCGTCTCTAAAGTAGAAAAAAATTTGGGTGTCTTTGCTTCAAGTGTCCGAGGAACCTACGATGACCTTTTCTTCCTCGGTGAGCCGTGCCTATAAGGATGTGTTAACAAACTCTCCGGTGGTAGGTGGTTGTGACGACCGCATACAACTTTAGATAAAAACCACTTCTTTTCGTTGTTGGTCTCAAATTGAAGCTTGAAAGGGCATCCCCTCTTCTTATTGAAAGTAGTATTCTTCCTCTTCGTCTTTCCTTCATACACGTACCCTTCTTTGCATGACTTGTATGGAAACTACTACAAACAATTACACACATGATGAGTTTGCCATGTTCTCTAGCCTATTGCTTTGCGTCATCTTTGTTTTCCCATGTCTACATGGTCCAAAAACACAAAGTTAGAAGAAAAAAAAAGACTTAGTAATATTGTCCAAAGGAATGAACAACTTATATATAACCTACCAAACCAAAAATATCGAAGCATTAGCTAATAAAACACAAGGAAAGATATATTTACGATTAGTTTTAGAGCATAGAAACAAACTGTAAAATAACTTACAGTTGATTTGTACCCCAAAACCAACCGTAAAAAGGAAAAGAAATGTAGAAATTGAATTACGGTTGGGAATAAAAATCGAAACCAACCGTAATTTTTTTTACGTTTGGAAATTGTTGGTCAAAACCAACCGTAACTGGTATAATAAATAGCAATAAATACCCATGCACATAATGAGTTACAATTGGATTCGATGCTACAATACCAACCGTAAAAAATGTTACGATTGGTTTTCCATCATTTTTGACCAGTTACGGTTAGATATTCATCAAATTCTAATCGTAAATATATATATTATGGTTGACTTCGAGATGAAAACTAACAGTAAACTAGCCTGAATCATTCAAAAAAACTCTTTTTTAGGTAATTTTAGAAATTTTGAGCAATAAAAAGGCCAAGAGTTTAAGTTAGAGGTATACTTGACTACTCTCGGTCAATGAATCATCACTTTGACGGCTAGTTTCTCTATTTAGTTGAGATACACCATCACCACTTTGAGTTAAAACTATCATCCAAGAGATAACCCATAGTTTGGTCTCCATCAATGGGTATGTATTATTTGGTTTGGTTATAATATAAGGATTCACCCATCTCAAATTTGTCACTAGAATCACTGATTTTAGTTGGTGAATCAAAATCTCAAAATAAAATAAAAATTCTTCTACTTTTTCTTCCCACCAAAACAACATATAAAAATCTGATTTGATTTGATTAAATATAATATTATTTAGATTAATTATTATTAGTGTAATCTATTAATTAATTAGATTAATTATTATTAATTATTTTAGATTGATTATTATTAATATAATCTATTAACTAATTAAATTAATTATTATTAATTAAGTATGGATAATTTAACCATTATAAAAATACAATGGATATAAGGTTTTTGAAATTAATATCTAATAATCTTATTTTGTCTTCATTTGAAAAGTCCTTTATAAATGTGTAAACCATTATAAAAGGGTTCAAAACAAAACACCCTATACCACATGCTTAGTTCCAGCTTAAATTCTTACTCTACGAATGCATACTATTTATTTGGACCCATAGAGTCCACACCCACACACCCATCCAAATATTATTCCAACTCTTGATACAATACCATAAAATAAAAAATTGTTCTACTGGAGTCTTATCCATCAAGGCTGTTCCAGCGGGGCTATCAAATTCTACAACAACCCCTGTAGCAGCCTTGTTACCATGGGCCGGAGAGACAGTGTGAGAAGTCAAACCCCATCCCTCCTACTTGGGAGGTCGGTATAAGGCCACTCAACCAGGGTAATTCCTCGGCTATCATTTTTTTTCATTTTAGCAGTATTTTTTAAGGGTTTATGTTCTAATGGTTGATCCCTAACTAAGCTTGACTTACGGAGTTGCAAAAACTTTGCAGATTAGGCCAGCCATTGTGTGCACTGAATTTTCAACTTTTGCTTGGAGCAAATCAGAGCATCAATGACAAACAGACGCGTACAAGAAACCAATATTTTAAAGAAGAGACGAATATCCTTTAGTCCACTAAAATCTTTTGGTGGAACTTGAAAACTAAGTCCCCATAAACAGTCAACAATGTCTGCCACTGAATAGTATTTCCCATGCCAATGGCATCACCATTTCTCCTCCACGCATCTCTCATTTCACTCTATCTACTCGCATCTATTTAAGAACACATCCAAACTCCAAAGAGTACAAAGAAACACTCCAATGGCATCATTCTTTTCATATCATCTCATCTTTATCATTTCACTTCTTCTTACTTTTAGTTATTCCAAGGCAGAAGATCCATGGTGGAGCTTCTGCAATGACAACAAGAAAATAAACAGTACAAAAATCTCTTCCAACATTGATGATATACTACCCAAATTAGTATCTCAAACTTCAACCCAAGGCTACACATTTACCTTTTCCGGTTCCGGCAATGACCGTGTTTACGGTCAAGCTCAATGCCGAGGAGATGTTTTAAACACCAAAGAATGCTCTAAATGTATCAAAGAAGCATCAGTCCAAATCCAAAAACTTTGTCCCAACCAAGCTGATGCAAGAATTCTCTACGAATTTTGTTTCTTACGATACGATACTCATGAATTTGTAGGAGAATTAGATAATTCTAATGGTATAATCTACGCTAACGTCGAAAACGTTAACGGTGACTTTACTGCTTTCGGAAAGGTACTCGGAGATTTAACCGATAAAATTACTGGAGAAGCTTTGGATCGTAAAAATAAAATTGGATTTGCCAAAGGAGAAACTAAGCTATCAGCATTTGAAACATTGTATTCTCTGGTACAGTGTACTAGGGACTTATCTAAATTTGCTTGCTCGCAATGTCTAGCAACTGCGGTTGGAAATTATGGTGGGTTCTGTAAGGATAAGAAAGGCTGTCGATCTATATACAGTAGTTGTTTTGTTCGATACGAGCTGTATCCGATATTTTACCCAGGGAATTCCATCAATTCTACGGATAAAAATGTCTATTCAAGACATATGTTGCATCCATAGAGTTAATTCCATCAACACTACGGCTCAAAATATCTACTCAAGATCGTTCAAATAAAAAATGTATCCACGGATATCTTCTAAAAAATATTGAAAGTTTGAAATAATTTACTTTTGCTTGCATTAATAATTTATCTAGGTACTATGTATCTTTCGGTACGATGGCTTCTTATCTGTCTCTGAGACTCCGAATCCCCGTTATGCCGATCAGGGATGGAGCCAGGGTAACTTAGTCTTCTGAGTTAAATAAATATTTGTAATATTTACTATGTTTTTAACCCTTTTAACAATAAAAAATGCTTATTTCTACCTTACATATTTATACTCATAAGACATAAAAATCACTTAAGATCTGTACATATTTATACTCAAATCCAACAGGTCTATGGACCCACAAACACCTTCTGGCTCCGTCTATGATATTTTCAACTATTATTTTTAATATATATTTATAAAATAGTTTTAGCTCAATTTATCCAAAAAATAATAGTATCTATTTTATTGGGACAAAAAGAATATAAATACATTATATCAAAAATAATTATATCGTTAATTTTTGTCTTCGAATTCTATGTAGTGATTCAAGTGAATGCATATAGACTGTATCCTTCATTTTTTTTATACCCATGTCTAATTATATTTCGGTAACCGCTACATATCAGCTCAGTAAAAAAAGTGAAAGTCTCTTTTTTTTAATATGACAAAGATATTAATATAATATCAATAGTTTTTGGGAGCGCCGGTAGTGTTTTCCTTACTTGGTGGTCTTGACTAAAAGATCTCAACCTTAGACAGAATGAATTTGCACATCAAAACCATGGACCTTCATGTGTATTCACCGAAACTAGGGTCATTTCTGTCGACAAAAAGGTTTATCCAACAGTCATCTGACTCATCTCCAGTTATAAATCTTTCTTTCCCAGTTTCCCTCTCCCCCAATTACAAACTTCAAAAATAGAACAAGAAAAAATAAAGAAAACTTCTGTTTTCTACACAAACCAATCTCTCCGTTTCTCTCTAGATTTTATTTACCAGAAGAATGGCATGTTCTTGTTCACACTGGTGGCATGCACCAATCTACATAACAATCTCTGTAATTCTTGCAATTGTAGCAATTTCAACACCATCATCAGAATCATCGAATCCAAAAACCCAAAACCCACCACCAATTCAACATGAATTCTCATCAAATGCTTCATTAGCATTAAGAAAATCTGGGTTTCATTTCATGGCTACACTTCTACAAATCTCACCTGATTTAATCCTTTCATCATCATCATCATCATCATCTTCAACGATTTTTGCTATTCGAGATGAAACCATTTCTAATCTTTCTCTTCCACCACGCTTATTAAAAGATCTTCTGAAATTTCATACGTCTCCATCTAAAATTACTATTCAAGATCTTTTAAAAAAACCTGAAAACACATGTTTACAAACACTCCTTCAAGGAAAAAACCTTACTGTAACAAAAATTGATAAAAAACAGAGTATTGTTGAAATTAATGGAGTCCTGATTTCAAACCCCAATATTTTCGATCAAGGTCCTTACATAATTCATGGCGTTCTTGCACCCTTTTCTCCAATCAATCTTGATCTGGGTTTTGATCACCTTATTCAATCTTCAAATTGTGGGTCTATTGTTTCAAATGGTGAATCAAGAAAAGGGGTTTCTTGGAATAGAATACTCAGAACTTTAAGCTCAAATGGGTTTGTTTCATTTGCTATTGGATTGAATTCAGTACTTAATAATGGAGTACATAAAAAGAAGCTGAATTTGATGAATTCTGTAACAATTTTTGCACCAGCGGAACTTTCTTATGTAGCTTCATCACCTTCACCATTGTTGGAAAAGATTGTAATGATTCATTTAGTAGCTGGAAGATGGTCTTACAAACAACTTGTTGCAGCTTCTTCTGCAGCAACTCCTCTGACAACTTTAGTTCCAGATATGGATCTTCAGATAACAAAGGTTAATTCTAGTACTACTGAGAATGAAGAGATTCTTTATGTTAATGGAGTGGAGTTAACTGCACCGGATGCCCTGTATTCAAATAGGTTTATTATTCATCGGATTTCTCGACCGATCGGTATGGCGAAGCTTTCGCAACCACATATTCGATCGATTTCAGGTTAATCTTGTTTTTCTGGAGGTATAGCCTCTACTTCCTTGATCTTATAATGTGGGCAGAGTTCTGTAGTGATGCATTTACATTAAGATGTCAGAATTGTGTAGTTTACCAGTGCGAAAAGCTGACATTTTTACGAAGTTGTATACTTCAAATAATCTCTTCTTTATTAATGGTTTTGACAGTACAATGTACAAGATATGTTAAGCATTCAATATTACAGTAGTATGATGTATAAATAGAAACGAAAGTCCGAAGTTGCATAATATTATGCGCACTCCTCCCATCTGGAGGAATCAGAAGCTGCAGTACTTGGATTCCCAATTGGACTGAGGGAAGTCTCAGAATCTCGGATTGCCACCAGCTTCCGCGAATCATACACTAATCTTGCTGCAAATTGAGCAGTTTTAAGCTACTCTTAAATATTCCCACACTTGTATCAGTCAATGCTGAACCATTACAGAGTCTTTTATCAAAATGGCGAACTACACTGCCATCCCTGCCACTGAATCAGGCTAAGAAGTAAGACAAACTTTCCAATCTCTTCCACTTCTATAAAAATTTCTACCCAAAGAGAAAAACCAGCGATCCCTCAAAAGCCTCCTGACCTCCTTCAAGGTCTCTAGTCGATAATGACAGAGATTGGAAAGGTTAATTCTGGACCATCGTAGTTTTTTTTTTTTTTTTTTTTTTGAAACGCAAAGGTTATAATGTATCAAAAGAAAAAAATATCTACAAAAAAAACTCTCAACCATTCGAGAGCCCCAAAAAAAGCAAATACATACCCGAAAACACTACCTCGTAACAACATTTTTTTTTTGATCGGAAAATGTAATTTTTTTAAAAAGGCCTATCAGTGGTAAGCAAACAGAGGCGCGAAAGAGCTTACAGACCACAAAAAAAAAGCTCAAAATGAGCAGAAAAAGGAACATACCCAACAAACTCTAATTAACAAAGCAAACTCGAAGACTGAGTTAGGAAAAATGAGCCCCAGTTTGATAGGATATAGTCTAAACAGGTCCCCTTAAGCTCTATTGAATTTCTGCACCAAAAAAACACTTGCACCTTTAATTTTTTTATGATTGACTCTGAAGAAATTTCCGCGTTATCGAATACTACGGCATTCCTAGATTCCAAGTGGTCCAGTAAATGGCAACTGGGATTAAAGGCCAGAGCTTCTTACCAATGGGGTGCACCAGGTTGAATTCCCATCTCTTTATCGTAATATCAATGCAATTAGACATTGGCCAATGAGCACCGGTTGCATTCATAAAATATCTCTAGGCTTCCGAAGTGACCTTGCAGTGGAGAATGAGATGATTAACTGACTCCCCAGATTGGCAGCAAAGGAAACAACCATTAACAATGAGCTTTCCTTTTTTGTAACGAGTATCCATTGTGGTTAGCTTCTTATGATACACAAGCCAAAGGAAAAAAACGACACGACGAGGCCAAGAACTAGACCAAACTCAAGGTTTACAATAGGCAGATCTCGCTCCTTAGCTAACTTAGCATAGCAGGACTTCACCGAGAACTTTCCAGACTTATCGATGCACCATTTCAATTGATCTTGTTTCATAGATATACAGACATGCTCCAAAATGGCAGTAAGATTGCAAATTTCATTGATTTGAGCTTGTGAGCTTGTGTAAGTCTTCTTTCAAGAACCAAGTTCCATGTGCCACCACCACAGATGGTTTCTACAGCCCTTTTAACAGTCCACTGTTTGGAAGAAGTGGCTTCATAAAGAGAAGGAAAAGATGAAGAAAAAGAAAACTCACTCGACCAATGATCTTCCGAGAAAAGAACTGAAGAGCCATCCCCAACTTGCATTATGGAATTAGCTTTGAAAAAATCCAGTTGCTTGTAAATACTCTTTCAAAGACTAACTTCTTGAGTCTTATTAGGGGCTTTAGTTTCTTCATCCAGGTCTAAAGAACCATGTTTAGACACTATGGCTTTCCTCCATAAGGCTTCCTTTTCGGTATTGAACCTCCACCACCACTTAGAAAGCAGAGCTTTGTTCATACATCCCAAAGATCTGATTCCCAGACCCCCACATTTAATTGGAATACTTATTGTTTCCCAAGCAACCAAATGGTGACTTTTTTGGACCTCACTAGCGTCCCATAAGAAATCTCTAATCACTTTCTCTATAGATTTTATGATCGTTATAAAGGCAGCGAACAAAGAAAACATGTAAATAGGAACACTAGCAAAGACGCTCTTGACAAGAGTCAACTTACCCGCCTTGGAGAGAGTAGTTCTTTTCCAAGAGAAAAGTCTAGCTTGGCATTTCTCTATGATGGGATCCCATTTCTTGGAGTTCGAAGCTTTATCACCAAAAGGGAGACCAAGATAAGAAGAAGGAAATAATCAGATTTGCATCCCATCATTTCTGCAAGGCCTCCAATGTCTTCAACTTCACCAACTCCAAACATACTAGTTTTAGAGAAATTGATTCACAGACCAGGCACTAGCTCGAAAAGGAGTAATAAGATTCTGAGATTGTTAACCTGCTCTCTAGAATTATCTAAGAAAACCAAAGTGTCATCTGCAAATTGCATATGACCCACCTTAAGACCATTTGGTTTCAACTGAAAACCCCCTATCCAGCCATGAGTTATTGCAGTTTCAAACATATTGCTAAGGACTTCAGAAATAATAAGAAAAAGAAAAGGAGAGAAGGGATCTCCCTGTCTTAAACCTTTCCCAGTATAAAATTGGGTGTGAGCTGAACCGTTGATAAGTACCGATATTGGAATGTTTGTGATGCATCCTTGAATCCAGTTCCTCCATTTTGAACCAAAGCCCATTTTAGCTAAAACTTCATCCACGAACTCCCAGAAAATGTGGTCAAAAGCTTTTTCGAAGTCGATTTTGCAGATAATTCCTAGGATCCCACTCTTAATTATGGAATCCATACACTCATTTGCAATGACAATGTAATCTAGAATCTGTTTTCCCTTGATGGAAGCCGATTGATGATCGGATATAAGCTTTGGAAGAAATACTTTAAGACGCTCAGCCAACAACTTAGAGATTATTTTATAGATACTACCCATAGGGCTAATGGGTCTAAAGTCTTTTGTTTCTTCGGCAATTTCTATTTTTTGGATCAAAGCCAAAAAGGTGGTTTTGAGCCTCCAATTCATAGTACCCATTTATTGAAGTTTTTTACTACTTTTAAGATGTTTTCCTTCGTAAAGAACCAGCACTTTAGGATTATCATGACTTGAAAACCGTCCGGACCTAGTGTTTTATCCTGACCTAGACTTTTTAATGCAACTACACATTCCTCCTCTGAGATAGGCAGATCTAATTGCTTAGCTTCAGATTCTTCTAGCATATTGAGCTTCATATTTGCAATACTTGGTCTTTGCCTCTCGTCTTTTTTGAACAAGTCAGAATAAAAAGAGGTGATTCCACTATTGATAGCATTTTTATCATCCGTTGAAACCCCATTGAATTTCATAGAGGAGATATTGTTTCTTCTTCTTCTAATCTTCATAGATCTGTGATAGAATCTAGTGTTCTTGTCGCCTTTTAGGCCCCAGTTAACACGGGCCTTTTGACGCATCATTATGTCTTTTTTCTATGAAAGCGAGTTGAATTCAGACGGAAGATTAATGATAGTCAGAAATTGAGCATCACTTATAGTCTGTTGACTTGCCAGAGTTCCAAGGTGTTCTCAATATCTTAAAACAACTTCTAATTTTCTCTCCACATTCCAAAAAATGTTATAATTCCAATCTTTAAGCTTCAATTTCAGCGCATGAAGTTTTTTGGCAAGAATGAAGCTGGCAGAGCCTTGAAAATGAAAACTACTCCACGACTGATGCATAAGGTCTATGATATTTGACTCATGAAGCCACATAAACTCGTATCTCCAGGGTGGTGGACCCTAATCCTCAATTTTCACAAGAAAATTTTATTGGAGAATGATCAGAAATAGGCTTACCTAAAACAACCGCAAGAATGGAAGGGTAACGCGAGTCGAAGTCTCAGATCGTCCACAGGGGCGCGATCAGAGTAAACGACCAAAGACTAAAAAATTTAGTCTTTGGTCCGGCCTAAGAATAACCGTGTATAGTCGGGCGGTGTCTTAGCAATTCGCCTGTTGTTGAGCGGTATTCCAGCGTAGCGCTTAGGGGGACGGGCGAAATACTAGTGTAACGCTTGCGCTAAACGGTCTCCTAGCGTCTCGCTCGATGTGGGACGGAATGCTAGCGTAACG
This sequence comes from Papaver californicum, assembly GCA_023531435.1. Lineage (NCBI taxonomy): Eukaryota > Viridiplantae > Streptophyta > Magnoliopsida > Ranunculales > Papaveraceae > Papaver > Papaver californicum. Next base: position 308,122 of record JAJJMC010008872.1, read on the forward strand.
CTTGTAGTTGGACGGTATCCTAGGATCACGCCAGAGATACGGGCGGTATCCCAGAATCGCGTTTGGTCGGGCGAAGTACTAGCATCGCGCCTAGAATAGTTACACTCGTGCGAAGTTTGTGTATGACTTTAATGGGACGGGCGGTGTACTAGCGCACCGCCTGGGATTCCAGGCGAGCTGCTAGGAGCCCGCCCCATTCTATCTTCCTATTTGTAGCAGCGAACCCTAATATTGCAACGGCTGGGATCTCGCCTGGTGTTGGGCGTAGCTCTAGAGTAACGCCCACGACACACCAAATCACAAGCGGATATCTCGCCTGATGTTAGGCGTAGCTCCAGAGTAACGCCCACAACACACCAAATCACATGTGGAGTTCTAGGATCTCGCCTGGCGTTGGGCGTATCTCTAGTAGACCGTTTCGATGGGGCGTATCTCTAGTGCACCGCCTGGTGGTGAGCGTGATCCTAGTACCCCGTTTCATCAGACGAACCCCTAGAATAACGCTTGATCAGGCGAACTACTAGCTTACCGTCCGTATTTCTGAGCGTTGTCCCAGAATAACGCTTGGCTCTGGCGAATTCCTACGACGCCGCTTAGCATCAAGCGGTACACTACGAGCCCGCTCGACTATAACGACTATCCACTATAATTTTGACTACTTCTAATCAGCTACATTGGATTATTTAGACTGTCCACTATAATTAGTCGTTCCACTACGCTTCGAAAACACGGACTAAAGATCAGTTTTGATCTTTACCCCCCATTTGATCGCGCCCCTGTGGACGCTCTCAGGAGATAAGGAGATGAAAAAACGGTCGATTTTGCTCTTTTGAGATCCTCTAGCCGATGAGAATCTACAACCTGACATAGGAAGATCCACGAGGTCATTATTTCCAATAAAATCATTGAATTGACACATACCGCTAGAGATATTATTGCAATCAAATCTCTCGTTCATTCTAAGGATATCGTTGAAGTCGCCACCGATGCACCAAGGAAGATTCCATTGAGAATGAATATTGGAAAGCTCATCCCAAAGAGGAATACGCAATCTCTCGTCACAAGGAGCATAAATTCCTGATAACATCCATTTGAAATTATCGAGAACCATTTTGCATTTGAGAGAGATAGAGTGACTTCCTTTGCTGCAATCTTCAACTTCAATAGAATTTGTATTCCAAATAATAAGAGGCCCCCCTGAAAAGCCTATTGAGTCAATAGCTTCCCAGCCATGAAAACCATTTCCCCAAATTTTTTTCACAATAACATTATTGCAAACTTCCAGTATGGTTTCCTGAAGAACAATAATATCAGGTTTCCAAAGAGCAATACACTGTTTAACCTTGACCTGCCTCTTCCTGTTTCTAACACTGTTAACATTCCAAGAGGTGCACTTAAACATTAAAAAACAATTGACCCGGATCCCCTGCCAAAGAAGTATTCTGTAAACAATGATTTTTGAATATTTTAAAGTGCATATTTATACCACCAGATATCATATCCATATATTGTTTTTTGTAATTTGGATCAACTTGAGAAGCTTTGAAGCATGAAGCACGACTTAGATTCAAGAGAATTAGAGACTCTTGAGGTTCATCATCAATATTCAGGCACTGGATTTAATGTTATCCATTTTTTCACCCACTGCTCTGAATCTTCCCTACCCTTAGCCGAAAAAATATTCAGGCACTGGAATTCAGAAATAGATAGAGAATCAGATTGATCTTCTGCAATTTTTTCCTTTGCCGTGACCCATATATTTTTGATTTGAATCTTGATAGTCCATGGATTAGGAGGGATGCAGCCTTCTACTTTTAACTTTATCTTGGAGATGTTATCACCAGAGATTGTTTCACTACTAATGTCTAAAAGAACCCCACATGATTCACCAAGAGAGGAGAATAAGTCCTGATTCCAACAATCAGGCTTGATCCCGTAGACTTCTATCCATTGTTGACTGATATGTTCTTGATCAGAGGGTGGTGTATAATTTTTCTTCCAAGAAAAAATGGTTACCGTAACGTTTTACACCAAAATCTCTTTCAACTTGCAAAGTCTGACCTTTTCCGCCCTTGTCACCGTGAAAAATATGGCATCCCTCTTGTAAAGAAGCCAGAGTGTTGATATGCCTTGAATCATTTGTTTGCCGGAATATTACGGGGAGTCCGAGGGGCAGAGCCCCTCGGCGGTGGTCTCAGCAATAAGTCAGGGGTCCAGGAGGCGACGCCCCCGGCTGGGGGGGCTAGGGGGGCAGCGCCCCCCGCCTAAACGGTATACGTAATGTATTATGACTAGGATTGTTTTCCGCTTTCTAGTCGAATTAGGGTTTATTTCTTTGCCCTATATATAGGCATACGTTGTACCTAGAGAAAGTATCTTTGGTATTCTGCTCAGCAATAAAACTCTGGTTTCTCTGCCGTGGAGGTAGCTAACGTAACAGTTAGTGAACCACGTTAAATCCCCGTGTTCTTTATTTGTTTATCGTTCTCGTTTGATCTCTCGTTATAACAAATTGGTATCAGAGCGAGGTTCGATTTCCGCCGAGAACGATGTCCGGATCCATGATGAAGATCGACAGGTTTACCGGGAGAAATAGTTTTAGTCTGTGGCAAATCAAGATGCGGGCTTTGTTGAAGCAACAAGGTCTTTGGTTGCCGTTAGCTTCAGATAAGAAGGGCGCAGATACATCCACCGCTGAGTATGCGACTATGGAAGAGAAGGCTCACTCTACGATTATGTTGTGTCTTGCGGACGACGTAATCACTGAAGTCGCAGATCAGGAAAAGGCCGCTGCTTTGTGGTTAAAGTTGGAAAGCCTCTACATGACGAAATCGCTGACCAACAAGTTGATGCTGAAGCAACGTCTCTTCAGTCTGCGCATGTCTGAAGGCACGCCTCTTAGAGATCACCTAGATCAAGTTAATACTATTCTGCTTGAATTGCGTAACATTGATGAGGTGGTGGAAGATGAGGATGCTGCCTTAATGTTGCTGGTGTCTCTGCCTCCGTCGTATGAGAATTTTAGGGAGTCTTTTATCCACGGAAAGGATACTATAACGCTCGAAGAGGTTAGGTCGTCTCTTCATACCAGGGAGATGCGACATAAGGCTGCTGGAAAAGGTATAGAAAATCCGGCTTCCGGGTTGATGGCAAAGGGAAGCAAGGACGGTAAGAAGGGAAAGAAAAATTTCGGCTATAAATTACCTAATGACGTCTGTGCCATATGTAAGGAAAAAGGTCATTGGAAGAGGGAATGTCCTAAGAAGAAGAAGCAACAAGAACATAACTCTGGATCTGCAGCAGTAGCTCAATGTGGAAACACATCTGAGGGAGATTTTGTTCTGTTAGCAGATGATTACACACATCAGTCTGATGTGTGGTTCCTTGACTCTGGGGCGTCCTACCATATATGTCCCAAAAGAGAGTTATTTACTACGTACAGCCGTGCAGATGGGGGCAATGTCTCTATGGCAAACGGGTCTGTCTGCAAGGTGGTTGGAATCGGCTCAATCAGGTTTAGGACACATGATGGGAGGCTCTGCACATTGAAGGAAGTCAGGCATGTGCCACTCTTGACAAAGAATCTGATATCTTTGAGTCTGCTAGACAGCAAGGGTTTCAGTTTCAAAGGTGAAGGTGGAGGTTTGCATGTTTGCAAAGGTTCTGATGTGATTCTGAAGGGTGTCAAGCATGGAACTTTGTATGTATTACAGGGTTCAACAGTCACAGGTTCTGCAGTTGTTGCTTCAACTGAAATTCAGGGATCTGATATGACCAGATTATGGCATATGAGGCTTGCTCATATGAGCGAACGGGGAATGCAAATTCTTTCAAAGGAAGATCTTCTCGGGGGTCATAAGACCAAGAACCTTGAGTTCTGTGAGCATTGTGTGTTTGGGGAAGCTACAGCGCAGCAAGTTTCCTAAGGCAGTTCATCGGACCAAAGGCACGCTGGACTATATCCATTCAGATTGCTGGGGTCCCTCTCGTGTTGATTCTCTGGGCGGTCACAGGTATTTTCTGTCTATCATTGATGATTATTCCCGGATGACTTGGATATTCATGATGAAACATAAAAGTGAGGCGTTTAGTAAGTTCAAGGAGTGGAAGACTCTGTTAGAAAATCAGGTTGGGAAGAAGGTCAAGAGGCTGCGAACAGATAATGGTCTAGAATTTTGTTCATCTGAGTTTGATGATTTCTGCAAAGATCAGGGTATTGCTCGCCATCGCACAGTAAGGGCTACACCACAGCAGAATGGTGTAGCAGAAAGAATGAATCAGACGCTTTTAGCGAAAGCAAGGTGTATGCTTTCGAATGCAGGTCTTGCTAGACGGTTCTGGGCAGAAGCGGTTTCAACAGCTTGCTATCTTATCAATCGGAGCCCACACACAGGCATTGACTGCAAAACACCTTATGAGGTGTGGACTGGAAAAGCTGCAGATTATACAAAACTGAGGGTCTTTGGTTGTACTTCTTATTATCATGTAGATGAAGGGAAGTTGGAGCCAAGAGCTAAGAAGGGAGTTTTCATGGGCTATGGTGCAGGTGTGAAAGGGTACAGAATCTGGTCTGACAATAAGATTATACTGAGCAGAAGTGTAGTTTTTGATGAAAATTCTATGCTGACATCCAAAGAGAAGGTCACTGATGCACCAGAAAATGAGGTTGGTGTTAAGGAGGTGGAGGTGCAATTCAGTCCAGAGGAGAATCAGGCACCTAAGTTGGTTGACGACCAACTACCACCATCAGTTACCGAAGAGCAAGATGCAGATGAGTCTGAGAATGCACCACCAGAGGAAGTTGAACATCGGAGCATTGCTACATACCGACCTAGAAGGGTTGGAATAAAACCTCCAGCGAGGTACAGGTTTGACGATTTGGTAGGTTATGCATTGCAGGTGGCCGAGGAGGTGGAGGATCACGAGCCGTCCACCTACAAGGCTGCAGTATCTGGAAACGAGTCAGCACAATGGCTTGCCGCAATGGTAGAAGAAATGGAGTCTCTTATCAAAAATGGGACTTGGGAGCTTGTAAAACTTCCTGCTGATAGAAAGGTAATTACTTGCAAGTGGGTTTTCAGAAAGAAGGAAGGAATGTCATCTGCAGAGGGTGTCAAGTATAAAGCACGAGTGGTTGCAAGAGGTTTCAATCAGAGAGAGGGAGTGGACTACAACGAGATTTTCTCACCAGTGGTCAGGCACACTTCCATCAGAGTACTACTAGCCATAGTTGCACATCAGGATCTGGAACTTGAGCAACTAGATGTGAAGACAGCTTTCCTGCATGGAGAGTTGGAAGAAGAAATATACATGAGCCAGCCAGATGGATTCCAAGTTCCAGGTAAAGAAAATTATGTCTGCAAGCTAAAGAAGTCCTTATATGGGCTAAAACAGTCCCCCAGGCAGTGGTATAAACGATTTGATAGTTATATGGTGCATCTTGGCTATCACAGGAGTCCGTATGATTGTTGTGTGTACTACAATGATACACAGAATTGTTCACGTATTTATCTAGTTCTATACGTTGATGATATGTTGATCGCTGCTCAGAATAAATCATACATTCAGAAGCTGAAGGGGTCTCTCAGTGCTGAGTTTGAGATGAAAGATCTGGGTGCTGCTCGGAAAATTCTGGGAGTAGAAATCTATAGGGATAGGAAGAAGAGAAAGCTATTCCTATCACAGGAAGGGTACATCAAGAAGATTTTGAGCAGATTTGGAATGTCTTCAGCCAAGCCTATAGATACTCCAATGGCATCTAACAGCAAGTTGGGAATGTACACGGTTCAGACTTATAAGGAGAAAGAGTACATATCTCGAGTTCCATATGCTAGCGCAGTTGGAAGTTTGATGTATGATATGGTCTGCACTCGACCAGACTTAGCATTTGCTGTTAGTATGGTCAGTCGGTTTATGGTTCAGCCTGGGAAGGAACATTGGCAAGCTGTTAAAAGGATTTTCAGGTATCTTAGAGGTACCTCAGATGTCGGTCTCTGTTATGGGAACGATACCCGATGTTTAGTGGCTGGTTTCTCAGATTCTGATTATGCTGGAGATGTGGACAGTAGGAGATCTATGACTGGTTATGTGTTCACTCTTGGAGGTTCTGTTGTAAGCTGGAAGGCAACTCTACAACCTACGGTTACTTTGTCTACTACAGAGGCAGAGTATATGGCCTTGACAGAAGCTGCAAAGGAGGGAATTTGGTTAAAGGGGCTGGTTAATGATCTAGGCTTACATCAGGATCAAGCTATAGTGTATTGTGACAGCTTGAGTGCAATATGCTTAACCAAAGATCAAGTCCATCATGAGAAGACAAAGCACATTGATGTCAGGTATCATTTTCTGAGAAATGAGAAGAGAATTGAAGTGAAGAAGGTAGGGACAGCTGATAACCCTGCTGACATGTTCACCAAGCCAGTTCCTGAGAGCAAGTTCCAACATTGTTTGGACTTGCTCAATATCACAAGTCAATAGTCTGAGCCCCTGTCTAGGGGCATCTGAGGCAGAGAAATGTTCTGGCACTGTCATGGTGCATCTGTTTCTGTTGCTGGGAGGATTCAAGTCAAGGTGGAGATTTGTTGATATGCCTTGAATCATTTGTTTGCCGGAATACTACGGGGAGTCCGAGGGGCAGAGCCCCTCGGCGGTGGTCTCAGCAATAAGTCAGGGGTCCAGGGGGCGACGCCCCCGGCTGGGGGGGCTAGGGGGGCAGCGCCCCCCGCCTAAACGGTATACGTAATGTATTATGACTAGGATTGTTTTCCGCTTTCTAGTCGAATTAGGGTTTATTTCTTTGCCCTATGTATAGGCATACGTTGTACCTAGAGAAAGTATCTTTGGTATTCTGCTCAGCAATAAAACTCTGGTTTCTCTGCCGTGGAGGTAGCTAACGTAACAGTTAGTGAACCACGTTAAATCCCTGTGTTCTTTATTTGTTTATCGTTCTCGTTTGATCTCTCGTTATAACACAGAGCTTAGAAATATATTTCAAAGCAAGAAGATGATGAATTGGACCTCCCAAAACAGAGATAATTATGGCCAAATCCCAGCTTCCGATGAAGATGGTGTTGGAATCATTAACTGATGGATTAGCAAGGACTACGGGTTTAGTAATAAATGATTCATAAGCAGTTAATGTCGGCCAAGCTTCCTTGGAAACAATCTCATATGGAATTGAAGGAATAAATACATAAGAATCATTAAGATAGCTATTAGAGTGTAATTGAAGTGTCATTAAGTCTTTTACCTTTAAGTGTCAACTAAGTGTAAGAACACCTAAATAACTCCCTATATATATGAAACGTTTCCTTTGTTTTTAGGGTAACTAGAAACTTCTTTAAGAGAACCCTAGTTCACTATTCTCACATGGTATCAGCCGCCAATCATTCTAGGGTTTTAATTTTTTAGGTTTTCCTTCTTTAACATTTCACCAAAACTTCATCTTATTCTCATCCCGCGGTAACTCTCTCTGCGTCTCTCTCTTTCTTCATTTTTTTTTTCTTCTCTGTTTCATCTTCATCCCTTCCATTCTACGTATTTTTCTTCTTTATTTTTAACTTCATCTCTTCCATTATCTATACTTTCTTCTCTTTTTTTTAAATCTTCATCTCTGGTTTTTAAATGGATCCATCAAGTGATCCCCAACCTTATTACGAACTCACCACAACACTACCTTTCACTAATATAGCCCATTTCATCTCTATTAAACTTGATGAAACAAAATTTCTAGTGTGGAAATCACAGATTTCTTCTATTCTCATCAGCATGGACCTGTTTGGTTACCTGGACGGGTCTGTCACTGCTCCACCTTCAACTATCACTATAGATGGTGTAGTTAAATCGAATCCCACATACCTCAAATGGTTGAAGTGGGATCGATTTGTGAACAGTTGCTTAAATGCGACCTTCACCAGCACCATCTCTACTAATGTCTTAGGTTGTGCAACAGCCTCTGCTGTTTGGGAATATCTCTCCCAAAAATTTAAAAACCAGTTCTCAGCTAGGAAATCTATGCTTAGGAACACTTTATTCAACATGAAAAGAGGGTCTAAATCTATTTCTGATTTTCTACAAGAAGTTAAATCTATCACAGATTCTTTAGCCGCCATCAATGAACCAGTTTCTCCTGGTGATTTAAACATGCATATTCTCAATGGATTGGGTTCTGCCTATAATGATTTTATAGTCGCAGTTCAATCCAGAGATACAGATCTATCTTTTGGTGACCTGAAATCTCGTCTCATCAACCATGAGCAGTGGCTAAAGAGCCAACACATAGAAACCATGGTCTCACTAGATCAATCAAACCCATCTGCCTTTTTCGCAAAAAGACCGAACCCATCTTATAGTTATGGCTTTCGTGATAAACAACAAACTAGTTTTGTTGATTATTCATCCATGCAATGTCAGATCTGTAAACAAATGGGTCATTCGGCTATTAAATGCAGTTTTAGGTACACTAAATCTCTTTATGGTCAATCCTCAGACAAAGCTTCTGCTCCTTTCCATCCACAAGCCAACATCTTGTTCAAGTTCACGCTGCATCTTTCACTGAGATGCCCTGTTTTCCTGCTCCCATTCAATGGCTACCAGATTCAGGCGCATCTCACCACATCAAAAATGATCCCTCTATTCTAACAAATACATCTGAGTATAAGGGGTCATCTCAAGTGATGGTGGGTAATGGAAAGTTTTTACCAATTACTCTAATCGGAGATTCGGTATTGAACACTTCTACGGCTTCTTTTCCACTGTCCAATGTCTGCTATGTTCCAGATATCCAGCGCAATCTCATATCAGTTGGTCAATTCACTGAAGAACACAACTGCACTATTTCCTTTTCTCCATGGGGTTATGAGATCCAAGATCTTCAGACAGGACACACGTTGGCTGAGGGCTTGAAAACAAATAACTTATACCCAATCTCAGTACCCTCACAAAATCAACCCGCTGTATTCACTACTGTTGCTGCCCCTTTTACTGTTTGTCACCAACGATTGGGTCACCCATCTCAGACCATCGTTCACAAGTTGGATCGCAACCAAAATATCACTATGTCTTCCTCAAAATCTGATCACCTATGTTCTTCATGTCAACTTGGTAAAAGTAGAAGGCTCCCTTTTAAACTGTCAAATATTACTGCTACCTCTCCTCTTTATCTCATTCACTGTAATGTCTGGGGACCGACTAACAAACAGAGGTAAATCACAAGCATGGACTATCAAAATTAATTAACCAAGCATAATCCATCAAGCAAAAGCACAACTGTTGAAAGAAAACCGTTTTCACTATTTAAAACTATGCAATTCTAATAACAAAAGAATTATAAATAATTATTAGAAAATAATTAAATCACTTAAAATTGAGAAAAGTACCTTATCCATCATCCCAATAAATAGACTTAGCTCATGGTGGAGAAAACTTGCTCAAAAGACCTTTTCATTGCTCAAAAAGTTGATTACAAGGTTAAAGAATAGTCAACAGCTGAACAGATACGTTTATAAGTGTTGAAGAACAGGGTTCAGCCGTTACAGAAGTGTTTCTAAGCAACAAAGGTTTAAAAGAATAGGTAACAGGAGCAGTTTGAATCAGCAACAGAAATAAAAGTTACAGAGTCTTCTTCTCCGGTGATGGCTGGGTGAAGAGCTCGCCGGCCGGTGCAGCAGCAGTTACCGGCGACGACCGGAACCTTGACCGGAATTCTCTGTTTTCTTCTCTAGGCTTTCGTCCTGATTTTTCTTGGCTTCTCTTGGTTTATATAGGTAGTAGAAACCCTAGAGAGAGTTCTAAACCTAATAGAACTCTCTAAAACAACCCACAAATCTCAATCTTAATCGAAACATGATTCCGGCCATATACATGATTTCCGAGCTGATTTCACGGGATTTTTTT
>JAJJMC010008872.1:318025-338831 GCA_023531435.1 Papaver californicum
ATCCATTTTCCCGGGTGCCTTTAACACTTTTTGAGCCAATTTTTCCACAAATCTTTATTCTTCTAATGTACCTACAAAAGCATAAAAACATGTAATAGACACAAAATCGAATACTAACTCACTAGAAATTAAGGTGCAATTTAGACACTATAATGTGTCTATCAACGGGGCTGCAGAAAGAAAACACCGGCACATCACAGAGGTTGGTCTGACACTCTCTGCAAATGCTTGCCTGCCGAAGATGTTCTGGTTTGATTCCTTTCTGGCAGCGACTTACCTAATCAACAGGACCCCAGCTAAGTCCTTTCACTTCATCTCTCATTTTGAAATATTATTTGCTAGATGTCCTGACTATTCCCTCCTCAAGATATTTGGATGTGCCTGTTACCCCTATCTAGGAGCCTACAGAAAGGATAAACTAAGTCATAAATCCACCCAGTGCACTTTTATAGGATATAGTCAGCATCATAAAGGTTACCGCTGCTATGATAACCTCACCCAAAAGACATATATATCGCGGATGTAATTTTTGATGAATCCATTTTTCCGTTCTACAAATGCACTACCAATGTTTCTCCTCCCACTCCTGTTGAGCTGATAATTCCTCAACCTGATAAGTTTCAACCACTACAAGATACCACTACTGTCTCCAGTGACCCTCATATCCCTAGCCCACTATTACACGATCCAGCTTCAGACCATCCAATGCTCACCAAATCCAAACATGGTATTACCCGACCCAAATACCTACATGATTTTGTTACTCACTATACAATTCCACATGCCATGAACTCAACTCTATACACCACCGCTCCAACTGAACCAAAATCCTACAAAACAACCATTAAAGATGAAAAATGGGTTCTAGCTATGGATAATGAGTATTCAACACTACAAAAAAATAGAACCTGGGTTAAAGTTCCCTATGAGCCACATATGCATGTTTTAGGGTGTAAATGGTTGTACAGACTTAAGCTTAAGGCTGATGGCAGTGTTGATAAGTATAAGGCACGGTTAGTGGCAAAAGGGTACCTGTAGCAAGACGGTATTAACTACAATGATATCTTCAGCTCTGTTGTTAAGCCTACAACAATTCAGACAGTTCTCGCTATTGCTCTAACAAACAACTGGACTATCAAACAGTTTGATGTTTCGAATGCTTTTCTTCATGGAGATCTGCAAGAACTGGTGTATATGGAGCAGCCACAAGAGTATGTTGATCCTAACCATCCAACTGATGTTTGCTTACTCAAGTGTTCTCTCTATGGCCTAAAACAGGCCCCACGTGCTTGGTATGAAAAATTCAGCGGTTTTCTCTTTTCTCTTGGGTTTGTTAAAGATGCCACGGATAACTCTCTGTCCATTCATGTAGCTTCTTGCTCTGTTACTGTTATCTTGCTCTATGTGGACGATATAATTCTTGCAGGAAACTCGGACAATTACATCACTATTTTACTGTCTAAACTGCATACGGCTTTTGCAATGAAAGATTTGGGAAATCTACATTATTTCCTTGGCATGGAGGCTGACTTCATATCTCTGCCAGGCTCTCTTCTTCTTATACATCAGAAGTATACCATTGATCTTCTCACCCGTTCCTTCATGCTTGACTGCAAACCTTGTCTAACTCCGGAAACAACTGACAGGCGCCTATCCACCACAGCCGGACAACCACTGCCTGATCCAATTCAGTTTTGCAGTTTGGTCGGGGCTCTTCAGTATCTAACACTAACAAGACCTGATATTACGTTTGTTGCTAACTACGTTTCGCAATTCATGCAGGCACCTTCGGACTTGCAGTTACAGCTGACAAAAAGGATCTTACGCTACTTGAAAGGTTCTCTTGGTTCTGGAATTCTCATTTCACCGGGTGACATGACGATTATAAGCGGTTACTCAGACTCCGACTGGGATGGATGTCATGACACCAGACGCTCAGCATCTGGTTATTATGTTTTTCTGGGAAATTCACTTATCAGATGGTCATCCAAAAAGCAACCCACTGTTGCAAAATCCTCGACTGAAGCTGAATACAAGGCCGTCAGTCTTCTCTCCTCCGAAATACAGTGTCGTTGAGTTCCTGCCCTCTGAAGACCAACTTGATGACATTCTCACGAAGGGTACAACTGCATCCAGACTAACTTTTCTAAGAACCAAACTGATGCATTTCTGTTCCCCTGCATCTGTTTGGGGGGAGTATTAGAGTGTAATTGGAGTGTCATTAAGTCTTTTATCTTTAAGTGTCAACTAAGTGTAAGAACACCTAAATAACTCCCTATATATATGAAACGTTTCCTTTGTTTCTAGGGTAACTAGAAACTTCTTTAAGAGAACCCTAGTTCACTATTCTCACAATAGCAAAGGTTGAGAGATCGGAAGAGGTCTCCCCAACCAGACCTGTTTTTCCCCATCGGAAAAAAACTATTATGAAATTTTCCCCTGGAATCCGTAATTGACAGTTTGAGATATTCTCCACCTTTATTTTTATCCCATAACAACATCTTCCCAATTGAGTAAAATTTGCGATGCTGAATAACCGCTAAAAGTGTCTTCACCAGAACACCAAACACCAAAGAATAAGACAGTATTCTGGACCATCGTAGTTTGCAAGGTATACCAAACTTGAATTGTCACAAAGTCATCAAATTAGTTTTATTCAAAATTTTAAAGACTAAAAGCTCAACTCAACAAATATCGACCAAACCTAACCTGTTTAAGGCCAGTTCCTATGCACCCATATCAAATGATTTGGTTTGCCTAGTCAGGTGGCTAGATAAATAAACCGTGTCACTATGAAAGAAGAGATAAGTGACAAATTGTATGTAGCTGGCGATCAAGTCTTTGTCGCCAACGACAGTGACCCTGCCGCTCGATATACAGTTAGTCGTTAATGGCTACTTTCATGCAACGGCCAAATTTCCTTCAACTATACATACCCCCAACAATTTCTTTCAACTAACACTATTCTTTACACAAATTTCATACTCTCTACCTATTTCTAAAATAAATTAACTTTTTCTTAAATTATTTAACTTTTAACTTCACAGTCGATGGATTTTTCTGATGATGAGGCTAAAATTATTATGGATCTGTTTGAAACACAACAAGAAACTTATGTTCGGGTGTTGCAACAACTGGAAGCTGAGTCTGATGAAGATAGAGAACTTACCAACATTACGAAGCAGGAGAATCATCGGGCTAGATACCAAGAGCTACTGATCCAAAAGAAGTATTTACAAGAGGATATGCGTTTTGTGGATGGGAAGAGTACCACCTGAAGCTGATGCACGATTATTTCAATGTTGGTTGCGTGTTCTCTGATCAAGATTTCAAATGTCGATTCCGGATGCTCCGACACTTGGTGATAAAGATTATTGAAGAGATTTGTCGAGTACACCCTGAATTTAGTTACAAATTTGATGCATTGAATATTAGAGGTCATAGTCCGGAACAAAAGGTTACCTCGGCCATACGGATTCTAGGTTACGAATGCTAACGATGAGTCTCTTCGTATGGGAAAAAAACTTCATACACGTATCTTTCATTGTTTTGCGAAGTAATGATTAATCTTTTTGGTCCAACGTATTTACGAAAACCAACAGAGGTAGATGTCATAGAAATATTAAAACAAAAACAGGATAAGGGCTTTCCAGGAATCCTAGGGAGTCTTGAATGCATGCGTTGGGTGTGGCAAGGATGTCCTATATATTGACAAGGTCAATATAAGGGTCATTACCCAAAACCAACTGTTATTTTGGAAGCTGCAGCTTCTTATGATTTTTGGATATGGTATGCTTTTTTTGGTCTGTCGGGTTCATAAAATGAAATAAATGTTATGCACAAGTCGCCTCTGTTTGAAGACCTCAAGTATGGAAATTGCCCCGAAATAAGGTTCAATATCAGTAGGAACCAATACACTCACGGGTATTATCTAGCGGATGGAATCTATCCTAAATGGTCTACCTTAGTTCAAGCATACAAGCAGCCCCGTTTGAATTATTAATTTGCTTGTACTATTAAGTTGTTTGCATTGTTTCCACTTCCTTTATGTAAGGGTTATTTCAAATAATGGAAAAAATATAACTTTATTGAACAAACTAGACTATTACATCTTAATAATAATAATGTTTTAAAAAAATACATCTTAATTATTAAACTAACTGACTAACTATTATATTAACCAAGGACTTGAATCTCAACATCTTTTTTATCTTCTTCTTCCTTATATGAGATTTGAGGTTGTAATTTTTCTTCTAATGCTTTCAATTTTAACTTGTCACATTCCAGCTGCCATAATTTTTTTTTATCCGCATTCATTATTGAGGTGTCGATAGAAAGAATCTTATTCTTGTCATAATGTCTAATAAATTATTCTTGAGAAAGATATTTTATTTTCAACTCCCTATTAGTGATCTTCCGGTCAACAGGATTATGTTTATCAACTGTTCGTTGGTGATTCATAAACTCGGTCATGTTAAAATTTTCGGACGCTCCTCCTTCTTGGGCTAATTTTGTTGTTGTTCTTCCTAAATCTTTAATTTTGTTTGTCGCTATTAGATGCATTGAGAACAAAATTAAGGGTGGTACTGGTGGGTTAGTCGGTGAAGAAAATGATGAACCGAAACTTGAATTTGGTGTAGAGGTACCAGCAGAGTATGGTGACCTTTGAGGAACTTGTTGCATAGTTGCTAAAAGATATGGATTATATTTAGGAAACACATTTAAGATATGGTAACAAGTTTCATGTTCAAATACAGAACCGTGTTTGTGGTGCCATTCCGTCCGACACCTTTATTCCAGATCCGTTGGTGATTCACCACTCGGTGGTGGAACACGAGTGGCTTGTGTGGCCTGCGAAATATTTGGTAATTTTTTATTGATTTTAGTGAAGCGACTGCACAAAGACTTTGCATCATGTGTATTGATTATCCCACAAGGTGTTGGATTCTTGAGAACAACCATTGATGCTATCTTGTGTGAAATGAACATAATTTCTGCAAATGATTTTATCTTCGTCAATTGCAAAACTTGAACCACGAAATTTTTTAGAACTACCAACCATTTTACAGAAAAATTGGAGAGTTTTGTTTTAGATTAAAATGAGGAGAGTTTTTATTTAGATTAACACAAGTGAGTTTGAGAGATTGAGGTGTAGAGAAGGTGTGAGTTGAATTGGGTTTTAATAGGGTATTTATAGGTTGGATAAGGTAACCGGTTGGCGACATAATCTCTGCCGAGCGACAAAGTCTTGGTCGTCAACGATGGAGTCTTTGTCGCTCGTCAAAGACTCTGCCACACTGTTTAAACCTCTAGACTTGAGCGTTTGACAGGTCAATTTTTCCATTTGAGAGGTCCACAGTGTAGATGATGAGTTTTTAACAAGGGTCAGAATTATAAAATCACTCTTCTATCTAGCAGTAAAAACATAGAAGTATATGCGCATAATTATGCGTATATTTCTGGCTTTATATCAAAGCATGAAATATTATATCTCTACTTAATTTCCCCCGGCGAATTAAGAATACAGTTTTTGCAGATAGCTACAGACGCTCTAAACTGATCTTGTAGTCTCTCTAATATTCACAATATTTATACCATATCAGACTAGTCTCAAGTCGCATAAATTCCGCAGCTGAATCCCTTGAACTTGTCTCGAATGCGCATTGATGTTCCAATAACATCTATCAATATGGGATCACTAATGCTTGATTTCCAAAAACGCATTCCAGCTTAATGCCCTGTTCGTAAAAAAAAAAACATCACAATTTGCAGTATTGACCTTAAAATATGCCACTTTAGAATTTTACATAAAGGACGATACGCCGATCCTCCTGGACGCGCCATAATAAAAAAGCCATGCCCTGAGGATGCGAAAATATACGCACAATTCCCCAAGGACGCTTCAGAAATAACACAACCTAGCTCAAACGAGTCATCACTCAATGGCGCTAGCCTAGGCTAGTGCCAACTTCTGCTTTTCTAGGCGCTGGTGAAGCCAGCGCCAGCATCAGTTTGGAGCGCGTCTCTAGGGACATGCCATTCATTTCGGCGCTGTTTTGGCGCACGTCCCTAGGGATGCCCCATTCACTTCGGCTCTGGCAAAGCCTGCACCAGCCTCATTCTGGGCGCATCCTTAGGGACGCGTCGCTAAATTATGACGTTGGCCTAATGTCACCGCCATCTTTCTTCTTGGCGCTAGCTCGAGCTAGCGCCAGCATTCTATGGCGCGACGCACCACAACATTGGCGCTTACCTAATGCCATGACCAATCTTATATGTGCCTTGCAAAGTCTTTTGCCCGGAATCCTGAATGTGCCACGAATAGTCTTTTTTATGAACTTTCGCACAATCTTGACTTCAAACACTTCTATATTTACGCCATGTCACTTCTAAGTTGATATTTGGCCATTAAAATTATGCCATGTTACTCCTAAGCTAGTACATGACCACTAAACTTATAAGACTCGACACTAATAAGTATGATTACCAATCTAGTGAGTTGCTCAACTTGCCTCACTGACTTAGCAAGCTATTGACTTGACCTAAAATAAAGTGGTAGTCCACGACTCCATTATTTCCAAGAGATATCAAATACAACACATAGGGGGATTCTCATTTGGGTATTGGTCTGGTGGTCTACGACAATCATGCGTTGTGGAAATACATCCACGAACAAGAAGGTAACAAGTAGTGGGACAGTTAAAGAGCAGTTGAGAAGACGATGAGTAGTGGTAAGACAAGTTTTCCTTACTTTTCATACATAACCCCATTACAATCTCCACAATCGTCACTTCTTTACCTCTCCCTGACTTCCACTATTACGAGAAATCAGTGTGTCTCCTCTAAACTATAAATAGATTGCTTCATCTATCCGAAACAAGAACTAAGAGACAAGACATAACGGAGATTTATCACAGAGATAATACATTATTTACTACACAATACAATTACTTATCACACTGAGATTTCTCAACATTCTCTGCTTCCCTCCCCTAAGACCAACCTAATCTTATCCACCTTTGTGATCGAAGCAGGACGTGAACGGCCATTTTAGGCTCGTCCTGTTCGAGTTTAATCTCTCGAACCTACCTGAAAGTAATCTTTTATGGTATATTTGTTTTTACCTAAAACACACAGTAGCTTAAAATGGACAAATTAACCCATTTGAGAGGTGCATAGGAACTGGCCTAAGAGACTTGGAGTCGATTTCTATAAATAAGTTAGTTTTCTTTAGAGATTTGGCTCCGCATCCGCTGTACCAAGGAAACCCCTGTGCCTCTGTTCCGGAAAATCACTAATTGACACATGGCCTTATTAGTTAACTGAAATAATCCGTTGTTGGGTAATCAAAATTTTCTCAATTCAGAAGATTTTATGAAGGAAAAAAAAATATTTTTGTTTGATTATCACTGTTCCATCCATAGCTATGGAATGGAATACCGATGGAATCCTTGCTTGATGATCTCTTGTGATGGAAGCGGTAATGGTGGCGAAAATTCATAGGTCTGAAATTCAGGTGTTCTGATATTAATAATTGAAACTTTTATTTTTTTACTTTTGCAACATTGGTCTTAATCATTTTTTTTTTATCGATAAAGAATTTGGTGCTAACGAGTTTCGAAATCAGGTCACTCGTATAATCCACCCAATGACTTTAAGAATTGAAACTTTTATTTTTTACTTTTCGGAACATTGGTTCTTAATTTGATCATTTTTTTTATCGATAAAAAATTTAGTGCTAACGAGTTTCGAATTCAGGTCACTAGTATAATCCACCTAATGAATTTACCATTGTACTATAGTGACATCGACCTTAATTTGATCAATTCATTATCTAATTAAATGTTAAGATGAAACTGTATTTACATTCTCAATTTAAACGCACAATTGCTCCCATGAGGTATCCCTTGATTCCTTTCAAATCTCAATGTAAGAGAAACACTGGTTCACTAGAATAACATTACACACCATTACAGTTCCTTTTGTATATTCAATTTCCTCCATCATTTTAGTCTTCAAATAATTCTTTTATATAACAACTCGATAAAATCAACTTTTACATAATTAAGACATACAAAACATTCAAATATATCAGTAGCAAATAAAATTTTATGATTAAATGATAAGAATGATGTAAACATTGTTTAGAAACATTTTTTATGTTTACTACGGATGGAATAGATAATCAAGCAAGAAATAAATATTAGCCTTCATATTTTCCTTTTTTTTCTTTGAAAAGATTTTCCAAATTAAGAAACTTTATATTACTAAAAGAATAATTATGTTAGTTAACATAAAAATACCATATGTCACTCAGTAATTTGCCGGGACAGATATACAGGGGTTTCCTTGGTACAGAGGATCTGGAGCCCAAAGATATGGTTCTTGGATATTTGGATTAGCTTACTCGTATATCTCATTCTCATCCACTGATCCAAACTGCCTACACTATTCATAGTAAGATCACATACACATGTAAAGTTGTTAATTTACAATGAACTATTTCATACATCCAAAATTATCTTGGTACTTACCAATCAAAAACCAGAGTACCAGGGATCAGATTTGTGTATAATCACAAGTTCTTACCTTGTTTGCATAATGCAGATAGTTCTTTGCTGCCATGTTGAAACACTTGACATAAACACAAGCAACTTCAAATTTGGCTACCATACTTATTTATCAATGATACCAAGCAGAGTAAACAAATAAACTCCCTAGAAAAATTGGTAATTTCCGCAATATTTCATGCATATAATTATTGGATTCAAATTATGTTTAAAGTCTGTATCACATTCTTCATTAAAATTTGTTCAATGTTCAAGGAAACATAAAAGATTTACACTTAACATAGAAAGATAGCTTAGCACCATTTTATAGATCATCCAAGAGACAGGAAAGACAACAGATGATTCAGTAACTCACCAACAAGATTCCACATACAATAGTCATTACACAATGCATTTCAATGAGCTTCAAATTTTAAATGTTAAAAGTTTCAACAAGAATTACAGTAGTTTAAAACTTATGCATATACAGACCTTCCTGCCTATTTCCCATTCGTCTGATAGCGCCTATTCTTCTCTCACATGATATTGCACTTTCACCTTATTCTATTGTTTTTGAATCTACTATTCCTAATGCTTTCAGTGAAATTAAGGTATTCATATGAGGAATTGTTTAGTAAACACGTCGAGGAAAATTGACAATTGTTCTCAAATAAGAAAATTTTATGTCATAAAAAAGGAGATGGTGATGACTAAAATAAAAAAATTCATGACCACTGATTAGGAAGGCAAGTGGCTGCATATGATTACAGAAAAACCCCTCACTCCAAGTCAATGACAAGTATTCCTCCTGCTCCATCATGTTCTGATTTCCGATTTTCTTTAGTAACCAAATGTGAGTCCTTTTTTATCTGAACTCAAATGCAGAACAACATAAATCTCTACTCGAAATCCTAATTTCAGAGAAAAGACCTCCATCACAAGCAAGTGACAGAAAAGGCAGTGTTGGAAGCTCATAAAACTTTTCATCATCCATATTGAAGGCCACTATCTTTCCGTCGTTTGGAGTCCAATACAGAGTTTTATTTACAAAGAAACCATAATCATAATGAAAATTATGCTCATGAAAAATTATTAAGTGTTCTCCTATGTGTCTCTTTTCAACTATGGTTAGAGCTATTTAACAACTCAAAATCACAGGTTCATATTTAATAATACCTAACATCCATATTTGTAAGCACCACCCTAAATGACAAAAGAAACAAGCTTTTAAGAAAATAATGGACATTTTAGCAATGGATCTGCATAATAACAAAACCATAAAAAATCAATCATAACATCCTGACAATATAATGCACAAGGAATCTACATTTAAACAAACAAGCACTTCATATACAATAACAACAATAAAAAAATAGTGTTTTCACATATATAAAACTACTAATTAGTGTTTATACCTAAAAAATTTAAAACATGTGTTTACCCGTATTTTTTAGGTATTATTGTAATTATCATTAAGTATAAGGATATGTTAGTTTTTACAACCAAACAACATGCCACATTCATCTTTCTGTAAATATTTATCAATATCTAATACAAAAATATTCAAGATTCAATTTTATTTTATTTGATATTGTGTTTTTAACACATGAGAAAGATTTTTATACTTAACTTATATTAATAAACATAATAAATATGTTAAGATAATATGAATATACTATTGAGTTTTGAACTGATTTGTTTTACTAGGTCTTTGCTTGTTTATGTTTCTAGATGATTGGGAACGTTATCCGTTTCATACGAAAGCAGGTGTATTAAGCCAATTGTGAAAAGATATTGAAAGTAAGCTACACACAAGTCATGGTAATTTCTAAAGATATGGAGCTGATCAAGGTATAAAAAATGTATAAGTCATATTTTTTATCAAGTTATGATAATATTATGTTGTTGTAATTTATTATTTTTTGTTCTATGCCTTTGTTTTTAGCTCATTCTAAAATTTAACTCGGAAGAGAAACGTAATGAAGTTGATTTCTATATTGATGAACTTAAACTTTCCAGTTTGCAGATAAGAACAACTGAAGTGAGGTTTTTTTTTTTTTTCCTTCTTACGGTTTGTCTTAAATGATTATATATCGTTAAACTTTTTTGAAAATAGATTTTGTTTGATTTATGGGATATGTTAAATTCTTATGAACGAATCCGAGAATAAGATAAAAGTTGGATGGTCTTGAACGAGGTATAGAAAATGGATAGAGGTGGACTTTCACATGTACTCAATAACTTCAAAAACCAAGAGAATAAGTATGAACGTTCGTTACGGTTAAAAGGAGTGAAGTTACCAGAGAAGCCAAATCAATTCATGGACATTTCCTCAGGAGTGATCTGCTCAAAGATTAACGAATATGAGGTAATATTTGAAATCAGATTCCTCGTTTGGTTTGATCTGATGGTTGATATCTCCTCAACCGTTAATAACATCTTTTGTTTATATATAAACAATCAACCACTAGTTAGGGTTTAAGGTTTCACTCAGCGTTTAGGGTTCTTATGCATTCTGAAGCTCCAGTCTCGCGGCCTAACATCAGAAATCGACGTAAGCATCTTCACTTTCCCTAATTTAAGGCCTATATGATATTATAGAAAACTTTCATTAACTTTTTTATGCATTTTGGAATTAGGATTTGAAAAAGCATTAATTTTAACCGTGTTGATTTCAAACTCTTTTTTTATCGTTATAGATTATGGAAGAAGTTCATAACTCCAAAATGGAATTGATTTATGAGCGTAACAAGATAACTAACTACATTGTTTGTTTGTTTTTTAATTTATTAAACTGATTTTTGTTTTTTACATTGATATAACCTATCGGTAATATGATTTACATGTGAAGTTAAAATGCTTGGTAAAAGAAGGGCTAATTGGTTTTTGGTACTTACATTTTATCTAGTTTTAGTCTTTGGTCTAATATTTGTCCAATATTAGGACTTGGTACCTGGATTGAACGTTGACCGTTGTTGACCAGAATTAATTAATTTTATAAAATGAGTAAAAGGGAGGAGAAGGTGATGAAAAATGGTGTAGATTTTGAGGTTTTATTTGGAACCATTGATTTAATGGTTTTGTTAACGGTTTAGATAAAATAAAAGAATAATTATTGATTTTATTAAATTAAAATTAGTAACCTGGTCAAAGCAGGTCAACGTTCAATCCAGATAACAAGCCCAAATATTGGACAAATGTTATACCAAAGACTAAAAATTGACAAAATGTAAGTACCAAACTTCAATTAACCCGTTAAAAAACGTATTTTCCAAGATAACATAATAGACTGAGTAGTATAGGTGCAACAGAATATACATTCCATGACTAAAAATCAAAAATAAAATATTTACCCAAAATCTTACAAACCAAACTTTCAAATATAAGTACCTTTGGTTTTTCTTTATTAATTTCCAACGAGTTAGATTACCTTAATATACATTAATAGGTTTGCGCTCGGGTGCAACTGGTCTGACATTTGATGCATAAATTTGAAGAATATACTAAGAAATTACTTTCATTGCAGGTATAGCAGCAAGGTGATGATACGGTGTTGGACGTTTTCATAATCTAGTGCAAGTAATTCAAGTAATGAAGAATTGGTTCTTCGAAAAGGTTAGGTATTGTTTTTATGTTATGTGAAGTTAGCTTTGATGGTATGCAACCAATTTTTTTTTTTCATTTTCAACATCAAGAGAACTATGAGCTAATAATAGTTGTCACTATATACTTTTGGATACTTGATGATGGAGTTGGATGTGTTTGTTGTGGAGTTTTGGTCCAATATTTGTCTTTTTTGATATCATCCTTTATGTATCTATTCGTAATCCTTGTGATTGAAAACATATGTGATCGGCGAAAGGTTACACTTCCGTTTCTTGTTGGCCTGAATATGAAGTTTGATTCTAAGTATATTACTTTAAAGATGATGGCATGTATAGAAGATAGAAATATCGTAATAAAATGAAGGAAAGCTAGAAACCTATATTATAGATGGTCCCATAGTCCACTCCATTAATGCATTGTTTTGGACATACGCTAAGCGTCTCATCAGAAGTTTTCGGTCATCCTATATGATAAGAACAGTGTTTTGAGCAGTTATCATTTTTGCTTATCACTAGATAGTAACCAATATTATACACCGGGTATCAGTCTTTTTGTTTGTTTACTTGTGTTGTGTGTTTTTAGTATGCTATTTTATTTTCATCTGTTGAATGTGAGGTTAACACCCTTATTTTCTTTGTTTGCATATATGGTTGGTTACAAAGGTCAAGATAACAAATATAAATGTGACCACACTTTCATGTATAACACAAACGAATTTCTTAAGTATCCCGCAATACTTACACATTGATTTTACTTTGATAAGTGTTATTGTATAATCTGATGCTCTGCATTTACAAAAGTCAGTTATAACGATTTGTTATGCATTATCTACTCGAGTCTGCATTTTCCAAATTCAGTCAACTTGCTTTAAAAACGTGAATTATGATTACATACAACTTTTTAATGTAATAAGGAAATTCAGAAGAAACAAATAATTTGTTACATATTTATCAGCCTCCACAATCCCATTCTTGTTAATTTAACATTGACTTCAAATTTTTTAACGGATCATGTTCACACCACGATATTGCATCCACATTGTATGAAGTTTATCATCATTATTCTGGAAGTTCGAGCAAGCCCCTCAACAAATTAAATAACTACTTATCTACAACTACTTACCCGAGTACCTCAATGTTGGCTTGGTTTCTCTTTCCCAATTCTACCATGATGACCCCAGTAGTTTCGTGCCTCAATCTTCATTTGTACTCAGACCAAGAATACGATTATCAATCACAACAGACACTTGAAACGTCTCATCAATCAAGAATTACATTGATAATACGCCAAAGTTCAAGGAATTGATCAACCACAGATTTGTCATTAGATATTTTAAATTCTATAAATCTAGCTACCAAAAATTTCTTACTTCTAGCATTTTCAGCTCGGTACTTTGCCTTTAGTACATCCCACAAATCAAAACCATTAAAGTTTTATTTTGCATTGTATAAACCATACAAAACATCCTCCAAACAATTAAGTATATGATTTTTAGCCAAATAATTCTGCATAATCCGACCATCCAAATCAATTTCTCATCCATCGCATCATTCAAACTCTCATCAACACAAATTCATCTAGCATGTGAAAACACAAAAAAAAAAAAAAAAACATCTTCAAGGCATTAGGAGCGATTGAAATCGTTTTTGATTTTGATACATGGATAATGGTGTATTGTATAAAGATGCAAACACTTTTGGGTAATATACTAATATGATTTGATTTTGATATTTACACGTTTTTGACTATCACTTCCGTTAACGAATATTATTGAACATGTCAGTGGATTAAGAAGGATTAAGCTCACTATTATCTTTTGTTGAGTCTTGGTTAATGCTGAAAATTAGCTAGAGAAACTGAGTTAGATAAGAAGTGGTTAACATGTTTCTCTGTTGGGTGGGAAAAAAAAAACAAAAGGATGATATATGGAGCATAAGAAGGGGAAAAAGGTAGATGTTTTAATCAACGAAGTAAAGAGGTTTAAGACAATTATGTTTAGAGATTTGATATTACATTGGAAGAAAATTGTCAATAATCGAGGTTTGTTATTACGTCTAATGGCATTTTGGACATCCTCTATTATCTTTGAAGAGATCCTCTTGTGTATTTTTTTTCTCTTTTTAATTGAGGGTTTTTTGCATACCTCTCTGTTTGTGGGGAAAAACGAATTAAAAGGGTAAATTTGGAAAACTGGGGTGAGCAGGTGTTGATTCGTCTAATCCTTAAACATTTGTACAGTTGAAGTACTTTTTTTAGATTCGAGAGATCAATTTGTACAATCCTGGCCTAAACCAAGCAATGGTTGTTCCAGTCTTGCTTCAGTCACAAAGGAGAAAGAGAAGGAGAAAGAGAAGGGTTGGTCTTAAGGAGGGAAGCGAGAAAAGGATTAAAGTCAGAGTATCAGACTCTGTAGGATGTAATTGGTGTGAATATCTACGAACAATTTCCTCTGTATGTGAGAAGATTGAATGATCACGTTGTTAGATGTTGTTCTGTATTAGACTTGTCCCAGGGTTGACTTGTTGCTGTTGTTTTTTCAATAGATTGAGAAATCTATTTTTATAATCATAGCTATAGTGACCGTTCATCTAACCTCATAATGTAGGAAGTGTCAATGGTTGAGTAGTGGTGAAGTAGATATGGTGGAGGGTGTGTTGACAACCGCTCCCCACTCTGTTTGAGGTTGAATGGACGGTTGCTCAACCTACCACTTCCTTGCTCAACTGCTAATCGATATTTCCAGATTCTCCGTATTGGGTGCATTGCTGCAGCACATGTCGTAGACCGCCAGACCAATACCCTAGTGAATATCCCCTCATTTCTGACATCTTTGATGTCTCGTGTAATTTTCGTAGTATTAAGTACTACTAATGTTAAGTCAAATGAGACTTTCTTAGTCTTATGATTAAGGACTTGTTTTGCTTGACTAACCTGATGAGTCTAAAAAGAATAAAGTAAAGCATATATTTATTTTTATTTATAAGGAACAGTGTGTTCAACTTAGTCAATTTTGTATTGACATGGTTGTTTTGTAGAAATAAGTGTATGCTGCCGAACATAAGAATATGTATGTGAAGCCACATATGAAAAATATATATGTGAGAGGCCACATATAAAAATATATGAGTGAGGCCTAATATGGCCTTTAATGGGCAAGTTAGGGTTTTGTATACGTGAAATAAGTCCAGACATGCACTAGGAGTTAATGCCTGAGACGCATTAGCTTAGGAGCTAATGCTAAAACGCATCGTTATTGGTATTAATGCTAAAATAAATTAGGTTTAGGTACTAATGCTAAGACGCATTAGGTTTGCGTTTTAGCTTTGAGGCAAATGCTAAGACACATTAGGTCTGCGTTTTAGCTTTGAGGCAAATACTAAGGCGCATGAGTATTGAAGCCAATACTAAGACGCACGAGTGTTGTGCTTGTACTAAGGCGCATTAGTATTGAAGTTGTACTAAGACGCATTAGTATTGAAGCCAATACTAAGATGCATTAGTATTGAAGCTAATACTAAGATGGACAAGAATTGAAACTAATACTAAGATGCATTAGTATTGAGGCTAGTACTAAGAGGCACAAGTATTTTGTTAATAGGATTTGTTTTTACCTAAGCCGACCAAGCTTAATGTTTTAACCTAAGAAGGACAAGCATAAAGTTTTAAGCTAAGAAGGACAAGGTAAGGGGTCATCAACCTCTTGGACTTGGACGGACAAGAGATCCTTTTCCCTCTTGACTTCTTCTTCTTCTTTTAGTGAAATAATGAATAATTTCATGAAAATTTATCGTCAGAAAATTTAGATTTAGGGTTTTCACTGAAAACGTTGTAAAACTTTCATACAGAGTCCTTTTTCGATGATCTACCCTTTTTTGATGCCCAGAAAACCAGCTATCTCTCATCGCGGAAGGATTTGAGTTTTGAGTTCGTTCAGGTTCTCAAAAAAACGAAACAGACAAAAGTCATGAATTTTTCAGCTACGACTTAGTTGAATGTTCTGATCATATCTCTTACCTCGTTTGTTCGGTTGATGTGATTTTTTAGTATGTTGTAGAGGATATCCGTACGAAGAGTTTGGTATATAATTCATATTACCAATTTCTCCCAGCTTACAACTTTGTACAGGGTAGTATAAAATTACTTCTAACAATATAAAAATGCACTTTTAGGCATCTGGGCCATTTGCTTGCGTCTTGAATGTCTAATGAAGAATTTTTATGCCATTGGTTGCTTTCTTAAACAAAGATTGACGTGGAAAAGGCTAAATTGAACTACTATAAGCTATGTTATGTGTTTAACATAATTTTTGATTTGGTGTCTGAGCACACTTGTGGTACTTTACTATTTTATCCCTGACAAAAACAACCATCTACACTCCCCTAAATAATGTGCTAATTTGCATGATCTCCCCTATTAATTGATAATAGGTAAAACCTTCCTTCGTTAATCATTCCGTCCATTTCTCGGTTAGCTGACTCAATATTAGGATACACGTGATAAAAACAGTTCTTTTTTGAAAAACTACCCTCATCTTTCTTCCCACCCGTATCGATCAAAAAATAATAAAACAGACTAAAATCTCCGATTTTGTTTTATTAATCTGAAATATCAATAAAAAGAAGTTCATTTATTTCAAAATTGCGATAACAATCGATAACAACCCGCTTCTAAACTCCATTAAAATCAGACTAAAAACAAATTGAATTCAAATTTACAAGAATTAACCCATTGATACTCGTACGGTAATTATTAGTTCAATACTTCAATACTTTAAGGATCGAATGGGGTTTAATTTCAAAGTGATACACATACAAAAAATTGATAATAACCAATTAATATGTAGAATAACAAATCGAACTATATTTAGAAAAAATTGAATTCCATGTAATGATAACAACCCAATTTTAAAATTATATTATGATCAGAGTTATTGAACAATTCAAAATCACAGTAATAATTATGTTAGAGCTACTGAACAATTCAAAATCACGGTAACAATTAATCCAAGAACTAATCAAAGTCTATTCGTTTTTTAGAAACTAAACAACCTTTTCGCCTTCTTCATCATCATCATCACTATTTCGTTTTAAAAAAAAGTAACCAAATCGCTGTAAGAAACATTACCTGCTGAGTTTCTTAGACGTTCTTTATCTTCTTGGCGTTGTTGTAGAAGGGCATACAATCTATAAACTTGTTTAGTCACTTACAGTATACTTATTAGCTTTTAACCTGCAATTATAATCAAGTAAGTACTTATGGAGTCGTTGAAATGTATAAAGCTCCTTCACAATCCAATTCGTATACCAATAAATTGTAATTAGATAAATAAAAATGCAATTAAGCAACTTTTATTCCAAGTGTAAATTTGATTGTACTCTTTTGTTGTTGTTACTGATTATTTTGTTAGAAGAAGACGAAGAAGGAGGACCAAGGCAAGAACAGAGATAATAACAAAGTTTGTCGGATTTTGTCATTTCGGTAGAAAATCCACTGTATTTTGATTTGATTTTTGAGATTAAAAAAAAAAGGTTTTCCTATTTCTTGTAAGAAACAGAAAAGGAAGGTGGTGAAGAATTGGGCGGTGGGGAATTCGGCGGTGGTCCTAGTGGAGTAGGCGGTGAAGAGATGCCGAGAGTGTATCTTTATTTTTGAAGCCTCATATAGGGGTTTCCCATTCTAATAGAGGGACTTTTCATGTGAAGACAAAATAGGAACACTAGATATAAATTTTAAAAACCTCTTATCCATTATATTTTTATAATGGTTAAACTATTCTTATTTAGTTAATATTAGTAAAACTATTTAGTTAATAGGTTAGACTAATAATAATTAATCTAAAATAATCTTATACTTAATCAAATCAAATTAAATTTTTCTTCTTTTTGGTTTCGTGGGAAGAAAAAGTAGAAGAAATGAAAGAGAATTTTTTGTAGTTTTTTTAAAAACCCTAGATTTTGATTCACTTAGCCAGAGTAGTCAGGTATACCTCTAAATTAAACTCTTGGTCTTTTTATGGCTCAAATTTGATGAAATCACATAAAAAAGTATGATTTTTTTTGTGATTCAGGGAACATTACAGTTGGGTTTTCTTGTCGAACCAAACCGTAGACAACATTTACGGTTAGGTGTTCATCCTAACCAAACCGTAACCGTACTTTCATGGCGGAAAACCAAATCGTAACAGTTTTACGGTTCGGTTTTCAGCATCGTACCCAACCGTAACTAACAATTACGGTTAGGTGTTCATCCGAATCTAACCGTAACCGTATTTTCATGGCGGAACAATCAATCGTAACAGTTTTACGGTTGGGTTTTAGCATAGGATCCAACCGTAACGCATTATGTGCATGGGTATTTGTTGCACCAGTTACGGTTGGGTTCGATTTTTGATTCCCAACCATAATTAACGGTTAGGTTCGAAGGCTAAACCCAACCGTAATCTTTCTACGGTTGGGTACGATGCTCATATTCTGACCATAAATGTATATATAGTGCCATATCGACAAATCAACTTGACGTGATCATGGTTATAAGGGTTGCCGGTTTCAGAACAAAAGTTTTCATAGATTGTTTGCCAATAACTCTGACTCATTATACCACCTTGCCTTCGTTCTTCTCCTCTTTTTGGATAACATAATACATAGTTGCGGCAAATACATAAATTTCCATCCAAAGTAAAATCAGAATTTTGAACCCCAGGTTGAGCCATAATCTAGTATATTAGAGTAATAGTTTTTTTGGAGATGATTGTTGTAAAAGAAATGTGCAATTTCTTTAAAAAAAAGATGGGTTTGATATGTGCTCAACCATTCTCCTTTTTTTCCTTCATAAAGAAGATGTGTAACGGCTCTATTTTGAAAAATGGGTCGTACAAGGTTCCAACGGCTCTATTTTCAAACCAAAAAGGGCTACAAAAATGAAACAAAAAATTCAATTACGGTTGGGTTGGGACTCAAAAACCCAACCGTAAAACTGTCATTTTCCCCCCTACAGTTTTACGGTTGGGTTTTTGAGTCCCAACCCAACCGTAAATGTTCCTGGACCCTTATTTTTTGTATTTCCTTTCACTCCAAGCATATATAGCAGATACGCGCTGGCTGTCGCATAGCTCTAGTTTCATCTATGACGACCCCATCCTTTTCCAATTGCAGGGTTCCTCCAAACTTCTCCCTAAGACTACGCAACAAGATCTTCTTGGTCATACCTAAACCTTTCTTCGGAACTTCACCCGATTTATCTCCAGCAGCCAGTTTAAACTCTAACTCGGCTTCTGTCTTCTCCCATCCAAGTGTGTCTTTAACAAGGACACATAGATCACTCCAAGAAATGTTGTTGTCAAAATCTTCATACACGGCTTTTCCTTCAACTTGTAAGTCAAGAATTGACTTGACATCATCCGAAGTTATTGTCATCTCGCCGAATGGGAGATGAAACGTATCGGTTTTAGGCCAATAATGTTCCCTGAAGGCTGTGCAGGTAACACTGTCATATTCCAACATAGAATTGGTAATTCCGGGAGCTAACCCTGTACCATTTACAAGAACACGTACGACTTTACATTCTTCAGCTAACGACCAATGTTGAGCCCTTTGACGAACCAATTTCTTCACGGCCTGTGTATGATCCTACAAAGAATAAAAACAATCTTTTTTAATCAAAATCGTACCAACAAGTTATAACTTGAAGTTAAACAAACGGAAATTTAAAAAAACAAGAGAAGGTTTTAGATTAATACCCTAGTCTCAGCAACTTTGGCAGCCCATGAATGCGGATAACCAAATAATATTGCAAACCTGTCTGGGGCTTCACCCCAAAGTATTCCATTCTTCTTCTTAGGCAACAACACGTCTTTGCCTTTGGGAATATGCTTGCCTTTAGGTGATGGTTTCTTCCTTGGTTTTTTTTCCTTCACTTGAGGTTGAGTAGAAGCAAGAGCAATTTCTTTGCCTTTGCCTTGATCGAAAAATTGTTCTCCGTCCGTCTCTTCTTCATCACATTGTTCCTCTTGTGGTGGTTCTCTAATCACAAGCGCACCTCCACTTACCACCGGTAGATCTTCGAAGTCTTGGAAAACATTATCTTCCTCTTGAGGTAGTACTTCTTGAGTAGAGATACCACCCCCTACCTCAAAATTCTTCTTCTTCTTATCGTTCTTTCTCAAGCCTCTATTATCTACCCCTAAATGAACTTCGTGGCGAGGGGTTGGAGTGTGATCAATTGGTGTTAAATTATTACCTCTCTTGTTCTTGGGTTTTGCTCTATCCTTATTCCTACAACATACAATCAATACAAGTTAGATAATTTCCAAACAGTTCAACACAAACAATCAATCAAAAATTTGAAAATTCAGAATTCCTTACGGTTGGGTTACACATATCGAACCCAACCGTAAAGAATCAACAAAAAGAAGTTCAACTACACAGAAGAATTTACGGTTGGGAATTGACAATCCGACCCATCCGTAAATAATCATCAAGAAAAAAATTGAACTAACCAGGAGAATTTACGGTTGGGAATTGACAATCGAAACCAACCGTAAATAATCTTCAAAACAAAAAAATTGAACTATCCATGATAATTTGCGGTTGGCAATTAGAATCAAACCCAACCGTAAGTACAAATTTTTCTTTGAGTGCAAAATAGTTTACGGT
>JAJJMC010008872.1:338841-422327 GCA_023531435.1 Papaver californicum
AAATAACCTGAACGTAAAATTTAAAAGAAACCAGTTACGGTTGGGTTCCCAACCGTAAGTTCTTGAGAACATATATTTACGGTTGGGATTCCAATCGAACCTAACCGTGAATGTTTCTGGAAACCTAATTTTTGGACTTGAAATCAATCGTTCTAACACATTACAATCATAAAATGGAGAAAAACACTGATTTCTTCTTCAATTTATTGATGAGTTGGGTTTTCTTCGTTTGATTATTTTGGATTCAAATCACTGCTACCTTCTATACCTTTAGTAGAGTTTGTCATCTTGATGAGTTAGGTTTTCTTCGTTTGATCGGCGATTATAAATTTTCGAATCGACGATTAATCGAAAACGATGAATTTAATGGAGAAGGAAGGTGAAATGGAGAAGGAATAGAAACCGATTAATGGAGAAGAATGTCTATGGTTAGGTTTTAATGAATTGAAGAGGGAAAATTAGAATTTTTGTGAAGACAAGGGTAATGTGGACATTTACTATTGGTATAGGATATCCCATATCCAAAATTTGGGTTAGCCTTCAACCATGGGAAGCCCCTCTATTGGAATGAGAAGCCCCTATATAAGGCTTCTTATTTTTTTGTGTTTAAGCGTATTTTTGGGTTTTAAATATTTAAATTTTATAATGACACAACGGTGAAACACACGTATGTAATTAACTGGGTTGTGAGGAAAGAGTTAATAGAAGGGGGATTTTACCGATTATCAATTAATAGGGGAGATAATGCAAATTAGCATATTATCTAGAGGGTAATGCAGAAAAACCCACTTTAAAAAATAAAATGAACTAGCGAGGATTGTATATAACTTAAGAAGCAAAAATTACGGATTATCATCTGAGAGAGTGTAATAGTATTGTTTGGATATCATTTAATTTTTTTTTTTCAACTTCTA
This sequence comes from Papaver californicum, assembly GCA_023531435.1. NCBI lineage: Eukaryota > Viridiplantae > Streptophyta > Magnoliopsida > Ranunculales > Papaveraceae > Papaver > Papaver californicum. Next base: position 339,756 of record JAJJMC010008872.1, read on the forward strand.
TAAGTAAAAAAGTCAGAAGTTAGTTTGGAAACATAATTTTATAATAACTTCTAAAAATAAAAAAGTTCTCTTTTTATAAAGCAAGTTGTTTTTGCTTCTAACTTCTGGGCATAAGCACATACCCAGAAGCAGAAGTTCAAAGCAAAAAAAAAATTTGCTTCACAAAAATTTGACTTTTTTACTTTTAGAAGACATTTTTTATATTTATTTTCGACCTAGTATATGAATTTTTTGTTTTAGAAATATTTTTTAAAATTTTGTTCCCATATAATTTTTTAAATTTTTTAATTTTAAAAATCATCGTGTTTATCTAATTTATAACTTTTTTACTGTCATAAGTAAAAGAAATTATTTCTTAGATTGGAAATCTGGGATATATCATACATCACCTATACATTTTGTCATCGACCCCGACTAGGTGTAGTCATGGGGCTAGTCCAATGTCCCTCACCCACAGGATTAACAGAGGGTGAGCCCTCAGGCTCGAGTAGGACTCTAGATCCATTGCCATTAGTCTACCTTTTGTGTTTTCGTTTTGTCATTTTGACTTGGACTTTCTAGCTGAACAGTCAACCACGTAATAACGTGATATTATTAATGTCAAGTTAACCTCTTTCTCGTCCCAAATATCCGTTTGAAATCAATAACGAATACCCAAAGAATCAAGAATTCCAAACCCAAACCCACTTCTCTGTCTTTCACTTCTTCTTTCAAAAAGAATCCTTTTAACCAACTTCAAAACAATCCCTTTCCTTTCCCTCCCCAACTTTCCCACCTTAATCAAATCCAAGTAAAGAATACTCACTAAAACCTCCACACCCACAATTATAAGTAACATCTCTAACAATCACATTAATCACAAACAAAATTCACTACCTGTAATCTTCTATAAACACACACACAATTTCTCATTTCATTCCACATTTCAAGTTTTTCTTTTTCTTTTCCAACACTCAATGGCAGTAGAAGAAGGCCAAACAACATTAGAGAAGAAGAACCCAATAACAGTAGAAGCCGGCCAGACAAGTACACTACCACCACCACCACAATACAAATACTCGAGAAGGGTTCTTCTTAAAACCATTTTATGTCGAAATGATGAAGGTTTAGGATTGATTGGACAAAGAGTTGTAGTTGGCGGATGGGTTAAATCATCAAAAGTGCTACCACTACATGATGTTCCTTCGTTGCGAATGACGTTGATGACGAGACCAAGTCAGAGAGATGTTTCATGTGTAGAAATATTTCAATCTCGAATTCCACTTTTTCGAACAATTTTTAAGGTTTTGAATCATAAACCTAATGGTTCTGCTTCTCCTGCTAGAGAGGGTTTAGATCAAACTCCGTCGAAACCAATTCCTACAAAAGCTTATCTACAAATCAGTGATGGCTCTTGTGTTCCAAGTCTTCAGGTACAAGTAGTACTACTACATTTGATCATTTTGTTTTGGTTTTCTTTCTTTAATCCTAATAATCTATGTTTTGGCGACTATTTGATTTGTTGTGGTGTCAATTAAGGTTTATGTATTAGCCTTGCTAGTGACTTGCATTCTCTAGAGATTACAATGATGCCTAAATTGATGCAATCTAATCTGTTTCAGGTTTTGCTGCCTTCTTCAATAGCTTCTCTCAGCAAATTCACATCTACGGGAACTTCGATATTCGTAGAAGGTGTGCTTAAAGAATCATCCATAGAGGGAAAACATAAAATAGAGCTTCAAGTGGAGAAACTTCTACATGTTGGGTTTGTTGATCATAACAAATATCCGTTATCCAAGACACGACTACCTTTGGATTTCCTAAGGAACTACTGCCATTATCGTCCTCGAACTACTACGGTAACTTGATGCCCCCATTTCTTCTTTTCACTCTTTCATGTAGTATCTTCGCTTCAGAGGATATAACAATACAAACTTAACTATTGTGTTACGCTTAATCCGTCTTGCAGTTGGCGTCAGTTACTAGAATCCGCAGTGCTTTAACTCATGGAACTCACACATTCCTTCAAGACAATGGGTTCCTTCACGTGAACATGCCCGTTATAACGAGTATTGATTCAAAAGGTTTTAGTGAGAAGTTTCATGTTACAACTCATTCAGGAAAAGAGGATAAGAAAGGCAAACATGAATCCCTTGTAATGGACGACAACACTGGATCTATCAATCTTCAAGCGGTTAAAGCAGCTATTAAAGAGAAAAGTGATAGAATTGATGAGTTAAAGAGAAGTGAAAGCAACCGAGAATCATTAGCTCTTGCAGTACAAGATCTCAAAAAGGCGAATGAACTAGCCTTACAATTGGAAACACGAGAAAAGAAGCATGATAGATCTTCAGCTCAGTCTGGGACATTGGGCATCTCTGATGATTTCTTTCATGGCCAAATGTATCTGACAGTTTCTAATCAGCTTCACCTTGAGAGCTATGCAAATTCCCTAGGTAGTGTTTACACAATTGGACCCACATTTTCGGCTGAAAAAACTCCATCTATGAAGCATCTAGCTGAGATGTGGATGGTTGAGGTCGAAATAGGCTTCGCCGATTTAGAGGTATGCATACTTTAAGTTTGTGCAGTACATTACGCAGTATGATTCTTCTTGTTAGTTTAAATGTGAAGGTATGTAATATAAAAGATTGTCTTTGCTATGCTTCCAGGATGTAATGAACTGCGCCGAGGACTACTTGAAGTTTCTCTGTCAGTGGGTTTTAGATAGATGTTCCAGTGATCTGATGTTTGCATCAAAACGAATCGACAAAGAAGTTACAGATCGCCTTCAATTAGTATCTTCAAGCTCATTTGAAAAGATCACTTACACACATGCTATAAAGTTATTGCAAGAGGTAATCAACAGATTGATAAGTCGCATTTTATACGAAAAGTAACTTGAACAAGAAATGAGACTTGACTATTTCCATCTTACAACAGGTTCCAGATAAGAAATTTGAGTCTAAGATCGAATGGGGAGTAGCTTTAACTGAAGAACAAGAAAGGTATTCCTAATCCTGCATCTTTTTGCACCATTTTCCCTGGAGATTCTATAACTCGATCTAATTTTTTTGTGTATACAGTTACTTAGCTGATGAGATGTACAAAAAGCCTGTCATAATTTACAATCACCCAAAAGGACTTAACCCATTCTTCGTCCGCCTAAATGAAGATAGGCGAACTGGTGCAACATTTCAAGTGGTCGTACCAAAGGTATGTAAATAGCCTGTCGTTTCAAGTGGATGTACAAAATGCCGGTCATTCACGGAGTATTTCATTTATGATTATGACTACAACCTGATTAAGTTTTGTTTGTAGACGGGGACTTTAATAAGAGGAAGCGAAAAGGAGGAGCGTTTCGATATTATCAGCAAGAGGTGAATTTTCATTCTCATCTAAACATACTACTATTATTAGTCCTGTTTGTGCCCAATGCACGACATCACAGCTGATGTGAAATGTGCATATCAGCTGCACCTACAGTCAGTTAATATGGTCCTGTCAGGCGACTAATCTTAGACTCTTCTACGGCTCTTTACGCATAGTGTAGCTGTATTTTTGATACTAACTGACTGATTGAAAGTTTATGCAGGATGAACGAACTAGGTATGCCTAGAGAACAGTATGAGTGGTATTTAGAGCTTCGCAGGAATGGAACAGTGAAACACTCAGGATTCAATTTAGAGCTAGACCATATGGTTCTCTTCTCCACTGGCCTTACTGACATTAGAGATGTCATTCCTTTTCCTAGAAGTTACGGCAATCCGAGATTCTAAGACTTGTTCCCTTAATCGAATTGAGAGTCCAAGCACTGCCGCTTCTGATTCCTCATTATGGGGAGGAGCCTGACAAACATTTTCATACTTACTGTAAACCGATGGGGCGTATACTATTATGCAACTACGAACTTTCTTTTGTGTTTATACATCATACTACTGTAATATCGAGTGCTTAATATATCAACAGTACATTGTACAGACAGCAACCATTAATAAAGAAGAGAATATTTGAAATATACAACCTCGTAAAACTGTCGCGCTTTTTGGGGATATTTACAAATTGAAAATTCTATTAGCTACAAGGAGGAATGATGTTAATAATGACCCCTCAAACTACAGCTACTCAGCAAGAATACAGTTCTACATGTTAGTTACAGTACAATTCAAAAGAAAGATATTTGGAGAGGAAATTTTTAAGAAGTGAACAATGGGCTAAGGCCCATAGCAACACAAAGTTGTCCCACTTGTATACAAATGCTCTCATTTCCACTGGTTATTACAATTTAATCAACCATTTTAGCACAGGTGAAGAAAACCTACCACATGGTTAGCTAAATATCCATAGACTCTTCAACACCCATTATTCACTCTTATCTTCACCCACGTTAATGAAATTTCTCACACTCACACAGTCACACACCCATCTCCAGTTCCAAAACACTCTTATCCATTCTCTGTGTACTCTGATCTATAACATCCAGTTGTTGTTCAATCTTCACAGACAAAAACAACACACAATGTTGAGTGCAGCAACTTCACCAGCAGCAGTTGTTTCATTTCTCTCCCAAAATGAGGTTTTCTCATCATCAAGTCCTTTTCCAATCTTAACTAATTCTGTTAAATACCCATTTTCCACTTTCTGCAAAAACTACTCTTTATCTTCTTCTTCCCAAAGACCCTTCTCTTGTACTGTAAAAATTTCTATTTCCGATGGTACTGAAACCATTAAAGAGGTGGTCGAAGAAACCCCTAAAGAAGATTCAAATTCTATTGAAGAAGACATTCGACAAACTCGGGTGTGTGCTTCTTTCTTCTCTCTTAAACTCTTTATAATTCTTGTTTCCCTTTACAATGAGATAGGGTTCTTAAAATTAAATAAAGTTCATTTCTTTAGCGCCTAATTGGCGCCTGGGCAAGCTTAGGCGCTGCATTTCACTACACAACATTGATTGAATTTGATGATTCTTAGTCTTAAAAATGTATCTAATACTTATAGTTTCTGCAAAGAGGTAGAGGTCTGATGATTGGAAGGCAGCAAGAGCATACAAAGAAAAGGGATCCATCTATGAGGGTCGGGTTGAAGGATTCAATGGTGGTGGTTTGCTCGTTCGGTTTTATACAATACTTGGATTTCTTCCTTACCCATTGTTGAGTCCTTCACATGCCTGTAAAGGTACAGTAGAACTTACAATTTGATCTATTGTTTTTTCTAATACTGCTTTTCGATGCAAGTATGGATTTTTAACAAATGATCTCGAAACTAAAGTAGTAATTGATAACCAATTGGAACATGATCTTGAAGGAACAAGAATTGACCCGTTGTAGGTATCAGTTTCCAAGTTAAATTAGTTATCTTGGATTTGCAGTCCCTGCAATTTACTGACTTGCAACCAAGCATCACTATTTTGTGCATTTGCTAGTGCTTTCAGATTCTTGTAGATGGAAAAAACTTAACAGCTTTGGTAAAATGTCAACTACTATATAGTAGCACACATTCATGCATCACTATTTTGTGATTTTATTTACTTCATTTTGTTCTTATTACAAACTTCTTATGCAGAACCCCGCAAATCCATGCAAGAGATTGCGAAAGATCTTGTTGGCTCACTTATTTCAGTCAAGGTATATCAACTGCTCAGATTAGTTATATATGTTTATGTTACTTATGTACCCTTTTTCGCATCTAGGTGCGTTTGATGCACCTTGATTTATTTTTAAACAAATTGGTATCATACTTTAGGTCTCTTTTTAAGGCCCCTCCCTTAACTGGGTTACAACTACAAACAAAATAAACCAAGGACATGTTGTTCTATTGATAAGCCTTAGAAACATAGGAATCTTTTTTCTTTTTTTTTCATCGGTTGCTAGTAATTTAGGCGATGATGAGTTTTTAATTTGGGTCCTATCAACACCCAACGACTTTACAACTCTATTACATTAGAAAGGCATCTGCTGTAATAGGAATATCTTCTTGCACGTAAATCTTGAAACACTACATGCTCATATTTATCTGTCCTGAATACGTTACCATGTAAGCATTTAGTATAACCTCTTGTGAGGTCAAAATTAGCTGGTTAAATCCGGAATCATATGGTTATGAGATACTTGATAACTTATAAAGGATGATAGTGCCTCCAGTATATTTGTGAACTTTGCTCATACAGGTTTGTGTTGTCCCTTTACTTATCTAGGCTGCATCACCGTGGACTTCACAGAAAAAGAAAATACTGTCATTTAGTAATACAACTGACAGATAACTTGATAAAAAAATGCTAAACTTTAATAATGTTGAAATATTATCTTTACTTTACCAGGCCAACTTGATGCATGTTTTATTAATTGTTCATTTTTGTCTGTCTTAAGGTAACCCAAGCTAGTGAAGAGGACAGAAAACTGATCTTCTCTGAAAAGGAAGCCATGTGGTCAAAGTATTCAGGAAAAATCAAAGTAGGGCAAATTTTTGACGCAAGGGTGGGATCAGTTGAAGACTATGGTGCCTTTGTTCATCTACTCTTTTCTGATGGTACTTTACTTGAAGTATTTAGTTCTTTGTTTTACTTAAATACACAATCTGCATGACTGCATCTTCCAAATATGATAGCAGGTTATGATTATCGCGTGCAGGTTACTATCATATTACTGGACTAGTGCATGTCTCCGAGGTCTCATGGGATTTGGTTCAGGATGTTAGAGATGTCCTAAATGAAGGTGAAAAAATCCGTGCTAAAGTTATTCAAATAGATAGGTGAGTTTCCACATGGTTAGAGTTACGCTTTTGTATTGAAATGTGCACAGTAGTCCAGTCGCCTATTGGGATTAAGATCATCTATGCATGATGCAGGGAAAGGTTGAGGGTTACTTTGTCAATCAAACAGTTGGAGGAAGATCCTCTTTTAGAGACATTGGACAAAGTGATTCCTCAGGTGGGGCGCTCGTATATATAGAATGGCCATAATTATGTGAGCAGTGGTTAAGTTTGTATTGTGTTTATCTCTTGAACATCAGAAATAAGTTTGTTTGCTAAATGTTCTTTACAGGAGGGCCAATCAGGGTTTGATTCTTCTACAGCATCCGACGATGTCAACATTGAACCTCTTCCGGGACTTGCTAGCATATGCGAAGAGCTACTTAAAGAAGATGGGTAAGATTTACTTATTTACGTTTTACTTGTTCGCTTTTTGATATACTGTGTTCTCCGTTGAATCATATTTAATGCACTTTGACTTTGTAGTACTTGTATTTACTTTTACACAAGTTCATGTTCAAAGTAAGTACAAGTACTACATAGTCAAAGTGTTTCAAATGTGATTCTTCCCGAATCCTTTTTCTGGCTTATCTATAGATACAACCCGCGGTAAGTTCAAGCAAACCATTTACTGTTGGTGCTGATGCACCAACGCACAGGGTATTTTATCAAGATTCAATGATTTACTCGTATTTTCTTGTAATTTCCATTTTCCCTTATTTATTTTTTCCATTTTCCCTTTCTTATTTTCACTTCTTTTCTTTTTTTAGTATTTGATTTCGCATATGAAGGTCCCTCTTTGTGTGTTTTCTCAGTAGATGTTCAGATTTAGTTATAAGAAATCATTAAAAACCTAATCCCACCATTGATGGACATGTTTGAATGATAACCAAGTATGGGAAACTGTACCAGTATTATCAAAACCCAAATATTCACCCACTAAGGATGCACGCATAGTTCTATGTCAACGCAAACCATTAAGTGAAGCTTGTAAGGCATTAACAAATATGTAGTTAGACAATATTTGAGTGAAATTTTCTCCAACATTTCTACAGAATAACTGATGTGAAGATCAGTCGGCAAGGATTTGAGAAACGTGTTGTTTCACCTGATTTACAGCTTTGGCTCTCAAATGTAAGTTGCTGATTAAGCTCTTGTACATATGCAATCCTGTGACATTCAGTATTGAGAACCCAGTTTCATTCTTAAACTGGTGTAAACAAAACTCGTTTTTTTATTTAAATACAGGCACCTGCTGTTGATAATCAGTTCACCCTCCTTGCTCGAGCTGGCAGACAGGTAAGACTAACTGTTGGTTTTGTTTTCTCCATTTAGACACTATCAGTAAGCAAAAGCCTACTTCAAGTGTTTTCTTGCACTACTCACCCTCTGATAATATACTTAAACATTAGAAAATATGCAAATGATTTTGTTTTTGATTACCTCTTCAAACTCTTGATAAAGACTATGTTTTTAACTTTTTAATCTTCTTACGAATGTTAGGCCTGATGCTTTTTCTTATCGCCTTAAGCATTGTTTTATATTGACAAAACATTATGATGTGTAATCAGGTGCAAGAAGTACATCTTGAGACTACACTTGATCAAGAGGGCATCAAAAAGGCACTGCAACGAGTGTTGGAACGTGTACCATAAACACTGTCAGGTTCCTAATTTTTGGCATCAACGTAGTCCTAAGTTAAACTCTAATAAGCATGTATTGTTCAATTCTACGATTATATTGTTTTCTGTACAGAAAATGACTATATTCGGAAGCATAACAACAATCATAATTGTATATTTGTTTTAATATAGATCTAATTTTTGTAAAGAAGTATAAAAGTTTTTCAGAACATATAATCAAATGTCTATCCAAGTGGGAAATCAGAGATGTAAGATTCTTCTACGTATCCACCCGGATCACCTTTGAAGAAGAATAGCATACTCAATAATCTTTAGGCAGCGATAAGTACTAATGTTACTGTTTAACTAGTGACATATTGACGAGCAGTCTGTTACAGCGCCGACACTGTTTGCATACCTTGATGAAAAGGCAAATAAATGGTTTTCCAGTTAAAATTATGTGCATGTGTTTTAGTCCCTGAGAGCATCCACAGTGGGACGACTAGACTAAAAGAGTAAAGAGTAAAATTTTTGATCTTTACTCCGCCTCAAACGTAACGGACATGGATTAAAATTTGATCGGGCGGTTGTCTAAGCTAGCACCTGGCGTTGGGTGCATAAACAAGTATACGCCTATTGAAATTGGTTGAGGCGGATGCTGGATAAACGCTTGGCGGGAGGCGTAACTCAAAAGAACGTCTGATGATAGACGCACGCTTAGCGATACGCTCCAGTGACAGACGTGTGTTTAGCCGAACGCCTGATGGAGCATTATCCTAGCCAAACGCCCGATCAATTTTTACTCGTGCAGCTGGTACGTGTTTCAAAGAAAACGGGCGCTTGCTTAAGATTACGCTTCACTCATCAGGCGCATCCCTAACCATACGTGCATGTCACCAGGCGTTAGTCTGGGTGAATACCTGATGAGTAATTTCATTCTATCTTATTAAATGATATATTAATTTGGGTCTATATTGAAATGAATTCATGTACTAATCAGAATAGATGGCGCTTCAAGTAACTGTTTTTACTGCAACAAGAACATTAACCACACCAATAATGCCTTTTATGTTTAGTATAATATCTAGATGTTTATGCCTATTAGCTATTTAGTTTTCTTGCTTGATGCATTTTATTGGAACAACAATGCACTTTACCCCACATATAGGCGCTATCTTAGACGTACGTCCATAACAAGCGTTGCAATAGCCGAACGTCTAATTAACAGGCGTGTTTCTGGCGTTATGCCCCGTTGGACGTGCTTTTGGATGAACGCCTGATGAGACGGAGTTCTGGTTCACGCCTGACAAATGAGACGTACGTCTAGTTAAACTCCTGGTACCAGACGGAGAGCCAGCGTCACGCTTGACACGAGACACACGACTAGGTTAACGTTCCATTATAATTGGGTTTGGTCCAGTTCTTGGATCATTTTTTATCCCAAACAGTAAAAAATTCGAACCAAAATCCAAATTTAATCGCCCTACTGTGATTGAATTTGGACGGACCAAAAACCAAATGTAGGTTTAGTCCATGATTTAGTCCCACCACTGTGGGTGCTCTAAGCAGTACTGGCACAAAGCATGAAGTTCAAAGGCGGTGAGTCTGGTACTAGTTTGGCCACCTCCAAAGCCTTGCAATCACTCATTTATGTTGGTTCAGAATATATTCGTTCCTCAACAACTAAGCACTTTTTACATGGTGTAGTACTACTGTGAGTGCAATTGTGATTCATGCAATCCGGACCATCACGTGACATTTTATCGCTATCACCATTTTTGTCCCATATTTAACCAACGATTTCTCAAAGTAACTTTTTGTTTTTCTGGTCGTAATTGGCACTTTCGGCTTTTAAGATCATGAAGGCCTATAGGTCTATCAAAACCAACATCACTTGATAACCAAATTTCCTACTCGGCCTATCAAGAAAGAAAAAGGAGTATCAATTACCTCTGGAAATACGGACATCCTCCACAAAATATTTTACCTTTTAACAGACAAGAAATTCATTGGAAGGTCCATTAAGTGGTGGGGTGGACAACATGGTGATGAGTAAGTGACTACTTCAGTGATGGCAACATTGAAGATTATGAGATGGTGGTGGTGGTTGTTGCAGAAAGGTTAGGATGATGTTCACGAAAAAGTAGAGAACTATAGCTGTGCGCCTGTTCCGTTTTTTGAACAGGGACTTGTCCAGTATAAGCGTTGTAGCACAGTAATTGCCTAGTATTTATGCTGAAAAAGGATGCGTTATCCAGAGACAGTAGCACCATCCCTTTCTCAAAAGAATACACAATTTGGGACCAAAAACTCACTAAGGCTGCTGCCATGTTGTTTGAACTTTGAACTAAAAGATTCCACCAAACTTAAAGAGAGAAGGTGAAAGGAACATTACCGTGTTACTTGCAACTAGAATCCCCAAAGCATATTAGAGGAACCTAGCTTGCAAATTGAAAGCAAGGGGAGGGAAGACTGACTTGTGAGACTAGAAAAGTCCCACGACAGCCCTCAAAATTAGTCTAAAGTCTAAACATCCATGAATGAAGACGTGTAGAACCAAAACATCCAAGATCAGTGGATTTGGTCTTGATACAATTACTTCTTTCGTCCATGAAAAGTGATATTTGAACATTTTTGCGAATTTGAAATCTTTGAATTCCTCCCATTCTCCAGAGATAGATGACGCATATACTGTGGTACCATGATGCATTACTACTATTACTAGCAGTACAAAATAATCAGTAAAAGACAGATTTTTTGATCCTAGTCTATATTATCTTCTAAAATCTAACCACCCCCACACCTATATTTTTCAAGTCAAACAATCATAAAGAATTTCACCATCGATAAAAACATTAAAAAGTATATCTTCACAAGAACAAAATCTCTGAAAACCTTAATAATAAAACAAACATTCATTCATCCATTCATTGTATTTTTCTGAAAATCTTTCTTTTTTTTGTTTATCATATGAAAATCACCACCAAATCCCTGCCAAAAGGATTTTTCTGCTTACAATTATGTCTAACAAAAAAACAACACTAGTGAAAACATACCCATTTCTGCGAAACATACCCAATGCTGCTGCCAGATCATGGTGCTCATGCAAAATAAAAAAAAAATCCCTTCACCTACCAAACAAAAAAATACCCCGCAGAGCCTATTAATTTTGTAAATTTTCAGTCATTCCATTACTATTGATGTTGTCTTGGTTTGTGATCTCAGCATCATTATCAGATTTGTTGTTCTCCTCTGGGATATTTGTTTTGATGTAGCGATTGACTGGGTGTTTAATAGCATTAAGATGAACTTTTCTAAGAGCAGCTTTACCAAGATCAATCCCACAGTAATGAGAAAGTTGAACTAGATATAATAAAACATCTGAAAGTTCTTCTCCTAAATGTTCTTTCTCTTCTTCTTTCCAATCTGGTAATCCTTTTGGTACTTCACCTTTCCATTGAAAACACTCTGATAACTCTCCCACTTCTCCTACCTGAAACTCAGAGAAAAAATAAAAATAGTACATCTTCTTAAGAGACAGATAATGAGATAAAAAATAAAGATCTTTATGATGGTTTTGGGTACAAGAGAAAGTGGGTTTTCAAAGGACAACCAGAAAAACTAAAAATAGTAAAAAAAAAAAAAACTCTGCTTTTCTTTCTTCTTATCTACTAGTATCATCTTTCCAAAGCAATAATACAGTAAATCTGATGATTTTGAAACCCAAATCAAATTCTAAAACATGGGTTTTTCATGAAAACATCAAATTAATAACAATTAAAGGCTAAAACATGATTATATTGTAAGATACAGCAAAGGGGTTTTTGAGGGTTTAATTACCAGAGCAAGGAGAAGATTTCTCGGACTGTGATACTTTTCCCAGTCTCTTTCTTTAGCAAAATCCACCATTTTCTGCCTCAAATCTTCAAGACTAACAGCACTACCATCTTCTTTTGGAACTTCTCCTGTCATCTCTCTTCTTCTCACAGAGATTTAGGGGTTTGGTAATTTTTGTTTTGGTAGAACCAAAAGAAATATTATAACAAGGGTTTTAAAGAAGAAGGATCTAATTACTTGTTTACCTTATTTGCTCTTTTCCTAGTACATTGTATTTTATTTTTATACCAACTAAAAGACTTTAATGTTCAATATAACAGCAAGAGAAGCTATCCAGCACGTCTTGATTCTGCCACGAGTAACTTTTGTGCTAAAAAGAATCTTGACTGACCTTGGAAAACTGATCAGATGATCCACAAAAGGGTGCCGGTGCCGGTGCCGGTGCCGGTGCAACTTGATATTGAAAAAAATGGGAGTAGCGTTTTTGTTTTTCGCCTACCGCATGGAATCTGGTGCCGGTGCTGGTTGAGATAGGTGTACGGACAAACTCTGTTGTGCCGGTGTAGTGGAATTTTTGTCTGATTTTTCTTCTTTTCCCAAAAGCGTGCTTTTAGGGTGTGACTTTCCAGACGGGACTATTCCTTGCACGTCTAGAACATGAACGAATTATGCCACGTGTACTCTCAGGTGTTGATCTTAATCTGTTTTGTACTGTTGGATTTTCCAAGGGACCCACATGGTTCTCGTCCAATTGCAAATTGATGACCTCACCTCAACATCGTAAAAGTCTAAAATACCCCTTGACCTTGACTAAATTGTTTTTTGGGCCGCTTAAAGTGCCTCAGCAGTTCCTTGGGCATCATAGACCTCCATATCCATACATACATACATACTTTGATTCTAATATTGCAGGAGTGCCCATGGAAGAATACAATCCCGACCTCTAGTTTTCAGGTCATGTTATGTAGGTTTCCTCTGAAAGCCTTCGGTACGGATGCAAAGATTTCTTAGTTTTATCCGTGGGTTTTGGCACATTTAAAAGAGAACTAAGCACAATGGGGTTTGTCATTCTAGTATTTAAAGTGACTTCAAGTAGTTACCAAATTTCACAAGTGATTACAAATTTCATATATGAAAAGATGGTAAGCAATGCAGATTGATAACTCCATGAAACTTGATAGTACCAAGAAGGAAAAGAAAAGAAAAGAAAAGGCAGTATGAACGAGAAAAGGACCATATCATGCGCTAAAAGCTAACCGACTAGCATTTTAAAAATATCATATTCAAATAAATTCATGTGAACTTCATTCCCAAATGACTTTGTTAATTAAAATACTAGAGATATTTCAGAAAGTAAAAGTGACTAAACACCCTCATTCTCTTTTTCTTCTTTGCCCCACCCCTTTGTCCACTACAAATCAAAAGGTTTTTAAGTTAAAATCTTTGGAAAGCCAAATTAGTATTAGCTTAGTCAAAATCGCAGTGATTCTAATTGCTAACATAAGAATAAATTGAGATTACGGAAATCTTATTAGTAAAGTCAATTTATTTATTTATTTATTTAAATTCAATAATCCATGGTAGGATGAACTTCATGCAAACCAAACACATTAACACGGTTTTTTTTAAATTTAGGAGAAAGCGTTTAATTTATTCTTCTAAATTCTAATAGCCCCCACTTCACATATATCTTACAATAATCCATCTTCAAAGATAATATTAAGCCATATTAAAAGCGCAAAGAAAACCCTATATCTTACGATAATCCATCTTCAAAGCACACATAGATGTAGAGGAGAAAAAGTTCGATTGATTATTTACCCCCACACCACCCCACAAAGGAATAGTTGGAACTTGAAACCCTGTATGGGATAAGAATAAGTACGTGTGATTCTTGAACCTCTATCCTAAAAGAGTGGAAGAATTCATATAATGCTGAGACATTTTTCAATCATGTCTATGTTCTTCTTAGTTTGTCTTCTTATTTCTGAAGCTTATTCTAAATAACCACCGAGATCCATGCTATGTTATCCTCTTTCTGTTAAAATTTGTAGTTATTCAACACATAAATATTATGTCTATCTTATCCCTTTTCTGTTAAGATTTATAGTTATTCTAAATAACTACCATAATTTAACCTTATCCGAACAATAATATTCTTCGTCATAACAAATAACCCTTAGCGGATTGGACCATGGGTATTAGAGACTAACCCATGATCACATTGTTGGATTAATCCTATATTGGGTCGACAAGTATGTGTAGTTTTCATAATAAGTTGTGTTAGACTTCCATAATAATCTATCTATTATAGTTATTGACCTTCCATAATAAGTCATATTGGGATTTATTTTTATTTTCATTTTTATATTGAGAAAAAACAACCAACAAAAGAAAACAAAAACTAACAGAAAAACAACCTAGCTCTCAGCTAGTTGATTAAAGAATGAATGAGGAGTTGGAGAAGTCCACCAAAAATGAGTATCTCGGTGTATCAAAAATTTTGCGAGATTATGTGCTAGATTGTTAGCATCTCGCTGAACGTGTGGTAAGGAAACTGAACTAAACAGCTCCAAGCGCGCTATGATGTCCTCGATTAGACGAATAACCCTCCAAGGAATAACTGATATTTCATGGTTCAAAAGCTTGGTCAACTGTAGGCAATCCCCTTCGATTATGATCCTATCAAACTGCATACTCTCTGTAAGTTTAAGAGCTATCAGAGCACCTTGTGTTTCAGCCACGAGAGGGTCCGTTTGATTAAATATTGAGAGCGAGTTGTAATGCATTAGACATCGGACTTGCATAAATTCCAACCGCACCAGCTCCATTAGACCCACGCATCAGGGAATTTTAAGAGTAACATCCAAAACATAGTTTCCGAAAGTCTTCGCTGTAGTAAGTAGACAAACACGTGCTCACGATTTTGGACCATACCTGGAAGTATCCAAGTATTATTCTTGTGTTGATGATCTCTTGCAACATAGGTCGTGCTCAATCACAAAAAGATAACATTTTTCTACAACTTTTACAACAAAGTTCAGCGAATGATTCATACAACCTAAAACTGCACTTGTTTTGCGGTGACTTTACAGGATTCAGAATAGTGCAGATTTTTTTTGTTGACGGAAAAGGGCAAAGTAGATTAAAAGAGAGGGAAACATGGAGACATGCATGGCTACAACTAGTGCATGGCAATGACACATTCCAATTACAAATCAGGGTACTCAAAGAATAACCCTCAAAAATATTAGGTATACTTAGCCTAATTAAAGAGAGTGCACTTGACAGAGATCACTAACTGATTCCGGTTCCTTCTTCGGCCACCATACAGACGAGGATTTTTTTCTCTCCAGATTGTCCACCATACTGCAAATGGAATGAGACCCCATAGTTTTCTGTGCATTGCTTTACCTTACTTATTTGGCCATTCCAAAAGAGTAGCCTTGACTGAATCAGCAAAAACCCAATCAATTTCAAAGCTACTGATACTGAGAGCCAAGTTTTCGTCTTCTATCTCTATGCAAGCTTCAAAGCGAGTGTTTTCTAGCTCTATCCGTAAAAATCTGAGTTCTACCTTGGCACTATCAAAACGTTATCAAGAAAGATGCTTTCCAAAGCTTATAAGTTCCCCTACAATGCAGGAACAGGTGCATGTTTGTTTCCTGTGCCTCATTGTAGAATAGACAGATGCTGTGATCAGACTTACCAGCTCTTTGCAGGAAATCCAAAGTAGGAGCTCCATTATAGCATAGGGTCCAAACCAAAAAAGACACTTTCAATGGTATCTTTGAGTTCCATAATTGTTTTATGAGGGAAAACAAGATAACCATTCACATCAAGAGAATTGTAGCAGTTAGCAACTGAAAACTCACCACCACCACCAGCATCCCACTTTCTCTGATCCTCACCACTTGAAGTATTGATAACAGAAGAAGGGTCTCCCAACAGCTGCAACATAAGAACTACTTCACCTAATTCATGGCCATTAATATTTCTTGAGAAATCAAAATTCCAGGCACCCTCAGCAGAATGCATTCAATATCAGTTGCATTTGTCTTTCTAGAACAGTGCAGATAACTTAGATGATTCTGAGATCATCCTTCAGAGTTGGCACTGAAATCTTTAGTTGCGTATGGGGTTGTGCATGTAAAGAAGATAAAGGTTCTTCGATGCGGGATATTTAACTCCGATTTCTTCCATCCATTTCCAAACAAAAATGTTCTTTGCATATCTAATTTGACGTTTGTTTTCTTGCCTTAACAATGAAAAACGTGAGCAAAAGGAGGAGGAGCACGTCAATGGCTAATAAAAATGGCCTCCATGTACTAGCTCCATAACCAAGACATTCTTTTGCTCCTCTCCTATTATCTAAGACGACAACAAAACACAGTCAGAATTGGACTTTCAAGTGAAAAGAAAATGCACCTACAAAAACTAATAAAACATGTCAAGATACTGGTCCAAATGAGTACTCCGGAGAAAGTACTCCATTCAATTCCACTCCCTATGACAAATTTAGATGATGCGAATGAGTACTCCGGAGAAAGTAAGCAAAATTTTGGTAGCCAGGCAATATAAATAGGAGAAAATATGTAATATATTACTCACATCCCATCTCCGTGGATTGAACTCAAGGGGATCTTTGTACTTGTCAGGATTCAAATGCACTGCTGTAGGGGAGACCATGGCAGCCCAGCCTGCTGGTACTGTATCCTATCATGAATCATTTATTTGAATGAGTTTTTTAGGTTTTGAAATGGTACTAAAATTGTGAAGGATGTATTTGTCTTTTTTTCCCATGTGTGAACCCACACATGTAACTTAACCTAGTTGGTTGGAAAATCTAACGGAATAGAATATTTTCTCATCTCCTCCGGAGTGGGGCATTTCTCCAAAGTAGCACTCGATTTTAGGGCGTTTTTCCAATTTATCAAACAAAAAAATTCTTAATCTAAAAGATTAGACAAATTCCGTCTTTATATGTGGAACTGAGGGAGTACTGATTTTTGTTTGATACTATAACTTTATAGTGGAATTTAGTAACTCCCTAAACAACCCTGTGTACTAAGGTTGTCGTATGAAATTTGATACGAATAATACTAACAATAGACACGATAGAAACTTAAAGATGTGTGCGTGTGTTCTTTTATGGGGATTTTAATAAAGTACCCCCGTTTTGAAATATACTAGATGAGAGTACCCCGTTTTTTAAAACTTTTCTAAAGTATCCTTTTTTGACCGTTTTCTTTCTTCAAATAACGGTTTCCATCCAGTTAAGTACTAGGTGGTAGTTATCTCACATATTAAAAGTCCTATTTACCCCTGAATTATATCTCCTTGGTGGGAGGATAAATGATTCGACGATTCTGAACCGGCTCGACGAACCTGAAAGCGGTGTAACGATCCTGAACCGGGCTCAACGAAACTGAAAAGTGTTGTAGAATGTCGATTCTCCACCAACCAAAAACCCCAAGACACTTGGAAATGATGAACCATTTTGGGGAATGATGTAAGGAACCTGAAACCATGAAACGATCTTGAACCGAGCTCGAGAAATCTGAAAAACGATGTAGAAAATCAACATAGCTATAAATAAAAGGTAAATAAGTAAATTTTAAAAAATAAACTTGTGTTGACTAACCTATATGAAAAAACTAACTTGAGGACACTTTAAAAAATAATTAAATATCTGGAATAGTATTTTAATGGGAATCAATAAACGTGACGATTAATTAAAATTCTCTTTCTTTGATTTTCAACTGATGTAATGTGTACCACCAGCTGATACTAATAGAATAAACTATGGCCGTTCTAATTAATACTCCACATAATGGAACATTTGTTTAAGTTATCTGGAGCTCCCTGCCTAACGCTAGGCTGGCTGTATTTTAGTAACGGGAAATTTGGTACTTTCATCTAAAAATTTGGGAATACAATTAGTGGCTAGTATCAGCTACTGCTACCTACTATTCAAAATTTGGCTTTTGGTGGCAAAGATATTTAAAACATGGGGTTTACACCTTTAAGAAATTTAGGTTATTTTAAATTCACTATTAGTGGCCAAAAATCCTTTCCTTCCTTTGAGCTTGATTTTGCCACTTATTCGTGCTGCTGCATTTTGGGGTCTCATAGAGAAAGAATTGTTTAGTTCCTACAGCTAAGAACCTTAGTTTGGCAAATATTTGTGTTTGTAGATCAAAAATGCTTCGTACATCATTAAAAACAAACTCTCTAAAATCAGACTTTTACGATTTATTTTATTTTATTAAATATTTTATCTGTTTTATTTTAGATGGGAGTTTTAAAGTTTTTACGCAGATTAAAAAAATGATAGAGAGTAATTTTTTTCGAGAATTACTTTTAATAATACCTCTCTAAAACATGTAAATCTCCTAATTTTTAGATGTACATATAAAAAATATTTATAAATATATGGAAAGTATTTAAGAAAGTCGTTTAGAAAATTGAGTTTATATAATTTTCTATATTTGTATATGATTGCAAAATAAGATTAAATCAGATAAAATTTAGGGAAAATATAAACACCATCGTCTATTGTGAAACATGAAAAAAATCCAAATTCCTGATCTAAAATGGAACGAAAAAAAATTATAAACGCAGAATTCACATAGGAGGATTTGCTGTTGTTCAAATTAGTCTATGTGGAATGAATCGTTGTGGATACCGTCTTCAAAGTACAAGGACAAATTCATCGACTAATTTTCTTTTAGCATAGCAACATATGAATTGAGCTTGTGCCACGCTAGGAATTAAAGATAAATGATTAAAGTCATGTCGGCAATGAAGTCGCCCAATCAAAGGTTAGGTTCCTATGCTTCAAAAAAAATAAAAAAAGTTATGTTCCTCTCCTCGGACCCAAAGATGAATCAACGTCGCCTCGGTCCCCAAATTGAGCTAAGGCCACCTTTTATCTCCATAGGACCTAAAAAATTCATGGAGGTCATTTTGTGACACATACTAATGACCTAACCTTCTCAAATTCTCGAGGGGTCGTTATATATAATGCCCAATACAGCCAGAAGGATCAATCAATTGATCATGTGAAAATCTACTTATATTGCTGACTAATTGTCTTAGTATATTCGTATATGACTGTTTAAACAACCGTAAAATACAACTGACCTTGTACTTTTGGTAGGTCGAAAAAAGAGTAACAAATAAAGTCAACTCGGTTCAATTAGTCAACGCCAAAAAAATATCATGTATACTAAAGTAGATAGATTTGGATGGTAGACAAAAACAAATTTATAGATTTTGTGTATTTCTTATTAGTTTCTTGATATGCATTTTTAAATGCACGAGTGGGGGTGATAACATCTATCTGGATTATTGTTGATATTTCAATCAATACACTTAAATTAACAACTAATTGTCCAAAAGAATATACAATATGTCATGCCTGTAGTAACATAAAATCTACATACTAAGATTATACAGATGTAGATATTTAAGATAGGGATACACTATAAATAACAGATGTAGATATTTAAGATATGGATATAATATAAATAACTAAACGGTGAAATAGTAAGTAAAGTGCAAAGTAAATTACACACAAAATTTTTACGTGGTTCGGTTGTTAATGAAACTTACATCTATGAATTTTATAATATTGGTTGATTAAATACAAAATTTGGTTTGATTACAAATATGAATTGATTTTATCTTTCAAATGATCTTGCAAATATAGTTTATCTCACACTAATATCTCTCTTATCTTGCTATCTATTTCTCTCTCTCTCTCGATCCTGATCTGTCTTGAATGTGAATAAGTGATCTCTTTTTATAGCCCAAGCATATCTCAGAAGACCCAAATATCGAGTATATTTTATTCTTCGATCATGGATATATATCCGAGCAACTCGCTCAACCGACCATGACATCGTATCCCTCTTTGACATGATACCTACTCTTTAGTCTTCTCCTATGTTTGAATAGTCTGCCTTAGCATTTAATGCTCCCCAACGCTCTCTTCCATCCCCACAGTTTTTTATCTTTCTTCTTTATACGTGTCTTCATCCGCTTCTCTTGGTAGATATCTCGATTACAACAAGTACGTGGGTGAGATGATCACATGTTTCCTCAGTCATATCTTTTTTGTATTGCTCATCCATGTCTTTCACGTGTATTATAGATTTTCTCCCCTCACAGCGCCGTTTTTGGTTTTAACAGGGGAATGATATACGAAGTCTCTATTGCTAGATACAGACTCTGTCGTAGTGTGTAAACATGCAAATATGCAGGTTTGCTCATCCAATTTATCTATTTGGCCTGTCCACAGTGGTTTAAAATGAGAAAATTTGATTGTTAGGTGTATATATATAAGACTTGGCCTAATACACTCTAAAAATCTTATCATTAATTTAATATTAGTGATATATTTTAATACACTTAATTTTTTGTCCAAAAAAATAAAAATAGATCGGCCATAAATATCACGCCTATTTACCTGGGTGTATCGATAATGTGTTTTCCCGCATAATAATGGTTCAAAAACGCTTAACCCACGGTGGGTTGGGTCTCGCGGATTGAACCACAAAACATTGCCCACAGTAGGCCACCACAAGAAAACCCAACACCTTTTAATTTGGGATGGGGGTGGGGGAGGGGGGGTCTCAGAGGTAGTGTCTTGCGGTATAACCCGCCGGACATACTCCACGGTGCATGTAGTAAAAAAAGTTCTAAAACGAAAAAAAATGTTTACCAAGCATTATCGGTATTAGATATAATCAAGTCAGTCAGTATAAGTCAAGTCAAGTATTGAATTAACCTGAGTCTGGTTCAGCTGTCCTACAACTTTAATATTTATAAATATCCTGTAACAGCTCATTAAACCTTAACTGAAAAACTTTCAATATACATAGAATATTTGTTTCTCATGGTATCAGTGGGATATCGGTCCTAAACAATAACTTTTTATACAAATTTTCATAATAAAAACAATTACTCAGATCCATCATCAAGAATCAACATCTTTTTTAGTATCTTTTTGGTTCAAATCGATTTTTCATCAAAAAAATTTATTCGTTTCTCAAGATTTGTTGTCAAAATCTTGATATTTGAAGAAATTTCCATCTTTTTGTCAAATAGTTCATGTCGTTATGAGTTTACACATGGAGAAGCAGAATGGAAAATATGAATAATACAGACAATAATGGTTCTACTTCCAGTGCTCAAGAAGGTGAATCTCAGGTTTTCTCATTATCTTTTTCTAATATCTCAAACTTTGTCTCAATTAAATTGGACTCTAAAAATTTCTTACTCTGGCATGATCAGTTTGAATCGATTTTAATTTCAACTGATTTGTATGGATATGTAAGTGAGGATGAAAAAGAGCCAGAGAAAAATGTTGTTGTTAATGGAGTTTCAAGCTTGAATTCTAAGTGGGTTTACTGGACGAAATTGGATTGTTTTGTAACAAGTTGTATGAAGGAAACTTTCACTCCTGCAATTTCTGGTGATATATTGGATCTTTCTACAACAAGGAGATTTGGTCTTTTCTTGAAGTTAGCTTTAAAAATCAGTTTATGGCTAGAAAGAGTATGTTAAGAAATCAATTACATAGTTCCAAGAAAGGTAATCTTTCAACTCTTGAGTATCTTCATAATGTAAAAACAATAGCTGATTCTTTTGATGCAATTGGGGTGAAAGTAAGTGAGTCTGATTTGATTATGCATATCTTAAATGGATTAGGAAGAGAATATGATAACTTTGTCATATCATCACAAAATAGAGAGGTATCTTTCACTTTTGCAAAAATAAAGCTAAGATTAATAAATCATGAACAATGGCTTGTAGATCAACAACATGATTCAACTATAGTATTTGATGCTCAACAACCTGCAGTTTTTTATAGTAGAAGTGTTAATTCTGGACAAAGGAATGTTGGTAATGGTAGAGGAAGAATGAAAGGAAATTTTGGTAATAATAGAGGTAGAGGAAGTAATAATAATAATTTTAACAGTAATTTACAAAATTATGGATATGGTAACGGTGGTAATAACTTCAACATGAATTCACAAGATTATGGATATGCTAATGGTGGAAATAGTAGAAGTGACTTTTCACAAGTGGATTGTCAGATCTGCAGGAAGAAATAGCATTATGCTAGTAGATGTCATTTCAGATATCACCCACCAACATTCAATAATAATTCTTCAAAAAATGTTGTAGCAAGTGGTGTGCAGCAACAACATGCCTTTTGCTTTAAATGAGAATACTTCATTTGCTGATCCTTCTACATCAAATTATCCACAATGGATTCCCGATTCTGGTGCCACTGCACATATGACTGGAGATGAGATATTTTTAAAAGATACTTATTATTTTAAGGGCAAGGAGCATGTGCAAGTTGGTAATGGCAAGTCTCTAGTCATTACTTCAGTTGGTTATTCAAACATTCAAACATCTGAAACTAGGTTGAACACAATATTGTTAGTGCCAAAGATGAAACACAATTTACTATCTTTAGCAAAGTTTACTAAAGACAATTCTTGTTATTTTAAATTTTATCCATATGGTTATGAGATTAGAGATTTACAATCACATGTTGTCTTGGCTCATGGTAAAGTAGTCAATAATTTGTATCTCATAAGTCATATGTCATTTTTACCTCAAGCTCAAACTCAATATTTTTTGTCTACTAGCGTGACTGCTTCTCCTCATGTATGGCATGATATGTTAGGACATCCTTCAAAGCAAATTATACAAAATCTTCATTCTGGTAAACAAATTGTTTTAAATTCTCCTTTTCCTTCAACCTTATGTCATCCTTGTCAACTACCAAAACGTAAGAAATTGCCTTTTCAAATGTCTTCTTCTTAAGAAAAGAAACCACTCTCATTGATTCGTTGTGATGTGTGGGGTCCTACAGTTTCTTCTTTAAATGGTTGTAGATATTACATTCTCTTTGTGTATGATTTTAATAGATTTCATTGGATTTATCCAATGGAGCTAAAATCTGATGTTGTACAATGTTTTCAACACTATAAAACTCATACAGAAAATCAGTTTCAAACAAAAATTCTATCATTTCAAGTTGATGGTGGAGCAGAGCTTGTCAAAGGTTATTTTAAAGTTTTGCTAGAGTCTAGTGGCATTCTAGTTATAAATTCTTTCCCTAAAACACCTTAACAGAATGTCTAGCTGAAAGAAAGCACAGGCACATTACTAAGATAGGAAATACTATATTTTTTAATGTTTTTTGTCCAAAAGAAATGTGGTATGGTTCCTTTCTTACTGCTACTTACTTAATAAACAGAACACCAACAAGAATCTTGAAATTAAAATCTCATTTTGAAGTCTTGTTTGGTGTAGCTCCAGATTATTCTCATCTTAAAGTTTTTGGTATTGTATGTTATCTTTATCTTGCTCACTCAAGAGCAAATAAACTTTCTCATAAGTCTGTCAGGTGCATTTTCTTGGATATAGTCCATTTCATAAGGGCTATAAGTGTTATAATCCTGTTTTTAAAAAGGTTTATGTCTCTAGACATGTTATTTTTGATGAGTCTCAATTTTATTATTAAAATACTGTCTCTAATTCAACTACAAATTCTTCTTCTGTGATTGAGTTAATAAATACTTCTGAGTCAATTCTTTCTAGTACTATTGTTATTAGAGCTCAAAGAGGCATTTTACATCCAAAAACATTTCCAGATCATGTTAGTCATATGTCAGTCAAGAATCCTATTTCTCAAGATTATACATCTTTATTGACTATTATTACTGAGACAAGGACCTTTAAGACAGCTGTTAAACATCAAAAATGGCAAGTATCAATGAAGGAAGAGTATGATTCCTTAGTGGATAGCGGAACTTGGGACATTGTAGCTCCAGATTCAAACATGAATATTTTGGGCTCAAAATGGGTTTATAATATAAAACAGAAGTCATATGGTACAATTGATAGATTGTACAAGACGGGATAAATTTTTAATGAAACATTTAGTCTAGTGGTTAAAAGTACTACTGTTAAAGTTGTGCTTTGTATTATTTATGATTGGCAGATTAGACAATTAGATGTGAGTAATGCTTTTCTGCATGGTTATTTGGATGAAGATGTTTACATGTCATAGCCCCAAGGTTTTATTCATCATGACTATCCTTCTAATTATGTTTGTCATCTAAAGAAAAGTTTGTATGGGTTGAAACAAGCTCCTAGAGCTTGGTTTCATAGGTTTAGTATTTTTCTTATTGCTTATGGGTTCAAGAAGTCTATTCAGATAATTCCATGTTTGTTTATTCTTCATCTGCTGGTATGCTTGTGTTGTTGTTATATGTTGATGACATATTGTTGACTGGAGGTTCATATGAGATGATTGACAGTTTAATTGTTTCTCTATGAAAGAGTTTGCAATGAAAGACTTAGGAAAATTGGGATATTTCTTAGGTATTGAAGCAGTTAGAAATTCAGATTCTATAGTCTTAACCCAAAAGAAGTATACTTTGGAATTACTGGAGAAAGCTAAGATTTTAGATTGCAAACCATATGATACTCCAGTGGTTAAGGCTGGTAGAGTATTTTTTCATGATGGCACTAAGTTGGAAAATCTTAGTGAATATAGGACAATTGTTGGTGGTTTGCAGTACTTAACTGTAACAAGACCATATATTTGTTTTGGGGTAAATTATGTGTCTCAATTTATGCATTCTCCAATAGATGTTCATTTACAACTTGTTAAAAGAATTATGAGGTATTTGAAAGGTACAATTGGTCTGGGTATTGCTTTGAAAAGAGGTGATTTGTGTAAGATAAAAACATACATAGATTTAGATTAGGCAGGGTGCCCAGATACCAGAAGATCAACTTCAGGTTATGCAATGTTTCTGGGTAATAATTTAGTTTCCTGGTCTTCTAAAAAGCAACAAACTATCTCAAAGTCTTCAGCAGAAGCTGAGTATAAATGTTTTTGTAGATTTAGCTGAATTGTAGTGGCTTGCAGCTTTGTTATCTGAGTTACATGTTACAGTTTCTGGTCCAACTGTTCTTTTTTGTGATAATACAAGTGCTTTGTCCTTGGCATCTAATCCTATTTTTCATACCAGGACAAAACACATAGAGATTCATGTCAGGGAGTTGGTGGAGAAATGCTTTCTGATTCTGCAGCATGTGTCTAGTGAAGAACAACTTGCTGATTTGTTTACTAAAAGCTTATGTTTGCCAACTTTTTTAAAACTACTGAAACAGTTGTTGGGTGCAACATTTCCTTAGACTGTTTGAAGCAGTTGTTGGGTTCAACACTTTCTTGTCAGATTTTGTTTACGTAGTTTGTTTTTCTTTCTGATTCTGTTATAGCTGATTGTTTTTAGTATTTTTGTTTTGTTTAAACTGTAACTGATCTCAGTATCAGTTTGAGAGGGATGTATTAGATATAGGCAAGTCAGTCAGTATCAGTCAAGTCAAGTATTAACTTGACCTGAGTCTGGTCCAGCTGTTCCTACAACTTTAATCTTTGTAATAAATATCATGTAACAACCCATTAAAACTTAACTGAAAAACTTTCAATATACATAGATTATTCGTTTCTTAAGCGAATTTTACATGACATGAAGGAATGTAAAAAGTTGAAGTTTAACTAGTGTTGATACAAAATGGTGAAGATCGGAACATGCAGCGGTATTCTTTTCAAAGGAACAGTTAGGAGAGTAAGACATTTGAAACTTACAACTAACTGCTTTTCTCTTCCCGTTGAGAATGAAAACATGGCATGATTATTGTCATCTTAGTGGCACAACTATCTTTCTCAAAGTCTCGTACATGATACAACTCATCTGTACCTTGCCTTTTGGATCTGGGCTATGACTTCTGAACATAGAAAAATTAGAAATTCTAAAGACTTTTTTCCAATTCCATTCCTCGATAATCTTTGTTATTTTTATTATGTTTTTAGTGTCAAAGTGTGTTTAGGGTCTTTCCACTTTCCGGAAATGTTGTCTATAGGTCAACATCTCCAAGGCTACAGTTTGAGACAAAACTCGTTTAATTGATTTTACTCGAGGGGCTGCTCAAAAAATGGTGCGAGAAAACCATATCTCACACGCGTAGACCCGTCGTCCTCCGTAAGACCAGCAAGGGCTGGTCCTGGGACCCACCATATGAGGCACGGTTTTTTCACATGGTTTTTTGGGCGATCTGTCGATCATTTTTGTTGATTTTAATGGACTAAGAGCAAGCACTGTGATTTTAAAAAAATTTAGTTACAATCTACAGTGAGCATACACTAGAGTAGCACAATTTGTTGAATTGCAGTAGTTAGTTAAACCATGGCTTACAAGAACTACACATTTGTAGTGGAATCAATTTCCATCCAGTTTTTTTTTTTTTTTTGTTTTACCTTTTATATTTTAAGCTGCACGTTTCCAATCAAATCTAATCCAACCACACAATTCAATTTTAAGTTCCGAAACTATGTATTTTTGGGTATGTTCCTGGAACTTTTTAAACATTGATCTTGTACACGAACTGATCTTTGAGTTTGCGAACTAGGTACTTTTGAAATGTGGAGAAGAGATCAAGAGCTAGTGCGCCAGCACCTGAAAATGGAGTTCCAACCCACTATAAGATGTAGTAGTACGTGAAAACAAAAACCCATCACTGATGATTTTAAGCACCATCTTGGCCTGCGACCTGCGCACTGGCCTTGCATGCTATGCATCCAATGTGCAGCTTCAAATACCGGGGATCAAGCAATATGTGCGCAGTTAGAGCAAAGTTAATTTTACCTTTTGTAGTCATTTTCAAAGTCTTGGCGGGGTTTAAAGTTTAGTGCCAACAATGTGTGGCTTTTAATTTTTAAACCAGTTCTTATGGTATGCATGGTATGGAATTGTTATTGATTGAAGAGGGGATTAAAAAACACGCTTTGCAGGTAATTTCACTCTAACGTTACGATACATAAAAGAGAAAGTTCATTAAGATGGATAAATACATTGTCCATTGAACACCTATGGACAAATAAACAGACATTTAGTCTAAATTATTTGAACAAACTTGACCAAAGCAAATGGATTCCTTAATTGTCCTATCAATAAATCGTCTCTAGATCTCCATCTCTCTATGTATAAATTTCGTTCCCTCCCTTTCAAAACCAAAATCACCATCCTAACTAAACTATCTCATACTCTCTCATTTGAATCTCTCCACACTTTGTATATGGATATCAAAAATATGAATCTCAATTCCAACATGAACGAAGAGGACTACGACAATTGCAACTATGACGATGAGATGTACGCCGACTTGAGAAGGCAGATTTTACTTTTAACCGATGATGACGATGATGAAAATCAGACCATATCCAACTCGGGAAACTCGAAGACGGCACACAAAGGAAGATCAAAGCATATTAAAGTAGTAGAATCGAGTGGTTCATTTAGTTGTTGGATTCATGAACACCGGTATTATACAAGTCCGCCGGTTGTATTTAGACATGAGGAAGTGAGGATAAGTAAATGCAGTAATGGAACTGGTGTATTCATCCCGCGTATAATTACACATCAAGCAATGACAAACAATTGACTGCCACAATCTATCTTTTCATTTACAGACCAACAAATTTATCTATCTCGCTAAGCATAGCCCGCCGAGACTAGACTTAGATGATGAAAATGCAAACCGTATGAGCATTCTTGTGGAGTCATCGAATTCAAGAGTTCAAAGTTTTTCCTTTTCGTGGTGTTATTTATAAGATGGGAAAAGTTAATCGATAACAATCTTTACAATTGTCGTGCTTGCTTTACTCTTATTATCTTAAGAATGAATCAATTTTCTTTACTGTTTCCAATTTATTGTTTACATTGGGCTTGATTACTTCCCCCAAAGATGACCCAGCTGAAACTGTCTAGGAATTATCCCCACTTGGATCGGTGAAGCGCCAAGGCCAACATTCATCCGGCCAAAACAAGGGAAATAATTTTTCATTTTCAATTACAGAAAGTCAAATGGGATGTGATCATCATAGTTTTCATTGGGTGTATTTCTCAATGGCCACAACAAGAGATTCATACATGGATTGGGCTGGGTCTGCTTAGAGGACAGATCTGTCAGGTGACAAATCTAGCCCAATGCCATGTACCAGTGGTTTATGCCGAAGTTACACAATTTTTGCAAAATCCTCGTGTGAAAAAAGGTGGAATGAGAAGTTAGAAGAATCATACACAGTCCCATACCTCTTACAAAACAAAACAACACTACTACAGAAAACTAGTAGAAAATTTCTCATGTTCAAAATAATCACAAAATTACAGTTCAATCTTCCTTAATTAAAATTTCACTTACACTCTACTTATAACTAGTAGTATAATAATTTCTAGGAACTAAGAGAGACAAGGAATTAAAGAGATTATAGAATGAATCCATAAGAGACTCTTAATTACCTGTGGCAAACACATCTATAGTGATAAGCACTATTAATAGGGTCATTTGCATCAACTGGAATTTGTTCAGCTCTACACCTAAATTTACAACCTCTGCATTCATTGTAAGTACAAGTTGGAGCTGTTGAACCTATCATCAATCTTCTTGAATTTCTCTTCTTATTCCGTCCCTCTCTCACACCCTAAAACACAGAACATAACATAATATAGGGTTTTAGGTTTCGCGCATCCAGGATGAAATTACAATGAACAAATTCTCAACAGTCTAACATGTTTTATGGCATGCACAACAATTTTTAAGCACAAACTTCAACTACGAGAGTCAGTCTCCTGGCCAAATCAGTTCATCCAGTTGGTTATGCACCATAATTGTTATCTGCACTTAATTACAGAAATTTGATATTTGAGTTTTATACTTTAGTTCTTACCTTTAAGTTTAGTTCTGTAAGAGAAGGAGAAGAATGAGAATCTGCTGCAATTTTCATCATGGGTTCAACTTGACGAGTCGTTACCGCAAGACCTGTAAAATAACAAAAACATTCCAATTCACATTACAAAAATGCAATAAAAGCCCCCCTCCAATAAATCAATTTCTATCCATTAAAAGGAAACCATGTACAAATATACTACATAGTTGGAGATTCTTGGGATTGGACATGGCACATATACAAATGTAAAGAACCATGTACTACTCTAGCTATAAAGAGGGTAGATGACCTTGTATGGAGAGTGCTGTAGTAAGGATGATGGAGAAGAGAAAGAAATGGAAGATGTTGCTTGTAAAGGGTTTAGCAGTAGCCATCACTGCACTGAATTTGGAGAAAATAAGTGGAAAGCAAGAATGAATGGTCAATCTTTTCAAAGTAGAGATATTAGTAGATGACAATAGTAGTAGAAGATAAGTAAGAGAGAGGATGTGAAAAAAATTCGAAATTCAGTATACCCTCTTTATCTTTTTTACTTAGCAAATGTTAAATGTACTCTTTAACTGGATTTTCAAAGGAAAAAATGATTAACCCACGGATAAATTTGGTCGTCGACGGCAAAATCCAGGTTTCATTGGGACATGACTTTCACCGTTAACTCAAAATTACGCCCCAAAGAAAAATACTCACGTGACAATATTTTGGTGCAACAAGAACAAAAAGAAAAAGTGAGAGCTAAAAGATAGGGTCCTTCCTAGACTGTCATATGCACGGATTGAACAGACGGCACCCCAGTACATCTAATAGACATGCATTCCCAATACATATTCTCTTCCAGCTAAGATTCACCCATGCACTGGAAAATTTTAGTAACAACCCTATTCAAGTATTGTTGTTTTTTCTCAAACTTGTTGAAGCAGCACCAAGCTCATTCCCGAGGTGATTAAGGCACCTTCTGGAGGGGTTCACCTATTCATTCCCCGGAGGGATCAAAATTCAACCTATTGGAACTTCAGGCATTAAAGGAGCCGACGGTAAGGAGATTCTTGATCCCAAAAAACCATCAAAGGGTGGCGCGCACATACCGTACTCTGATTTAGTTATTGAAGCTTCGTTTGTTAAGCCTACGCAAGTGAATTCTGATCCTAAAGTTGATGATGTAATTGATACTGAAAATCTAGGGAAACCTTCTCGTTTTAACTCTTCCATTAAAAAACCTTCATCTAAATCCTAGGCTGATCAAGCAGAAGAAGATGATGAAAAACTAATGTTAATGTTATAAGATCCGCATTAAAAAAATTTGAAAAGAATTTGGGCAGTTTAAATTACATCACATTAAAATTAATGTTATAAGATTCATCAAGGTTAGTCTTTCGACTTCTTTCATGTACTGAGTACACTAGTACCAGTGAAAGTATGTTTTTTCACATGGTTATCGGTACATCATGATTTATTTATTTTTTGAGGCAAAGAAGATTAAGCTTTATTGAAAAAGAAAAAGAACCAAAATAAAACAACCTCTATCATATTTAAACATGCCCAATTTACAACTTACAATCCTAATTAGAGTCAATCACTACTTCCCAATTCATAACTAACTCCATGAACGTGATGAATCTAAACCAGTTGCAAAGAGAACCCATTTGATAATAAGACGCTTTACTTCATTGATTGTTGTTTCCATGTCTGTATTTCTTCTCTTTGCCATCACCCTCGAGTTCCTTTCAGCCCATAATGCCCAAATTACTGCAAAAGGAATCACAATCCAAACTTTTCTTGCCAGACTCCCATTGCCTGGTTGCCAGCTTTCCAGCTAAGCTATTATTGAATCTTTGTGCACCCAATTCTGAGACATACCAGTAGTGAAATAATTCCAAACCCCTTTTGCGAAAGTGCAGTTCAATAGAAGATGATCTACGCTTTCCTCCATACTGTTGCATAGGCAACAAACAGTTGATTCAATTTCGTACCCTTTTCTATTTAAGTTGTCGACTGTTGGTATAGAATTTTGTACTACAAACCAAGCAAAAAGCTACACTTTTGGTGGAACTTGCTTCTTCCACACATAGCTAAAACTAGATGAACTTGAAACCCCATTATGTTTCATCAACCAATTGTATCCATCTCTTGTAGTGTCATTCGTATTTGGGATGCATGTCAGAGAGTCTTCCTCAATGTTCAAGTATGGAGGATCTCCTAATAAATTTACCAGGTTTGTGAATTCTTCCACTTCATCTGCTGACGGTTGGTTTTAAGCTGAATCTTCCATCTTCCTTGCCGAATGAGATCGGCTACTTTAGCTTCTTTATTGGTTGCATCTTTGTAAGCATTTTTATGAGTCATGCAAAATGGCACTGCACCCTTCCATTTATCTTTCCAAAACTTTACATTCTTACCGCAAGCAGTGTTAGTTGTTGACATCATTTGAACCAGGCCCTTTTCATTCTGAATTCCTCTCCAAAAAAACCCTTCCATACGGCAGCTTATACTCCTTAGTCCATGAATCATCTTTATATGACTTTGTTTTGACTTGTATTATCTTCCTCCACAACACATTCTTTTCATTAGTATATCTCCGGCTCCATTTTCCCAATAAAGACTCATTAGTGACTCTAATGTTTCTGATAGCTACCCCATCTTGCTTTTTTTGCTTGCACATTTTCTCCCAAGCCATCCAACTGATTCTTTTCCTCTCTGATGTGATTCCCCACAAGAATTCTCTCATAATTCTAGAATTTCTTCTTTACTGATTTAGGCATGGACATCAACGACATGAAATAAACCGGTAAGCTCATAAGCTCACTATTGATAAGTACTTTTCATTTTGCCAATTTTTTGTTAAACTTGTCAATTATTACATCCCATACTGAAGATTGCTATGCTGGACTTCCAAGAGGCATACCCAAGTACTTAAAGGGAAG
Organism: Papaver californicum; assembly: GCA_023531435.1. Lineage (NCBI taxonomy): Eukaryota > Viridiplantae > Streptophyta > Magnoliopsida > Ranunculales > Papaveraceae > Papaver > Papaver californicum. Next base: position 371,687 of record JAJJMC010008872.1, read on the forward strand.
AGTTTCTACTTTGCAATGCATGATTTTCGCTAAATCTTGAATTTTATTCTGCGCACCAATACTTATGACTGTACTTTTCTCAAGGTTTCCCTCAAACCTGTAATTATTTAATATACCTAAAGAATCAAGACAAGGTTTTCTACCTCCTCTTCTTTGGCATCTTAGAATATTAATGTGTCATCCGCAAATTGCAAGTGTGACACATTAATATCCGAGTGAATATTGAAAAGTAATCATTTGTAATTGTTCTGCCTTTCTTAAAAAAGTTTCTAGACTCTGGAGTTTAAAATTTCAACTAAAAGTTTCTCCTTTACCCCCAAACTTAAACCTAACATTGTCCTCAATGTTTAAAATTAAAGTGCAATACCAAAATATAGTTAACTAGAGGAATAAAGAGGTAAGTCAGAAAGATAGTACATGGGCAAGCGTAACAATCCTTCTTTGGAGAATAAGACAGAAAAATAAAAACAAAACCTACAAAAATTTACTAATGTACAATAACATCCTTGATGGTCAATCAAGGTAAGCAGGGTCCTCCAGAGGGACCTCCTCAATATCACCTGTAGAAAAAGGCTCTAAAAAGGGTTTCAATCTCTGACCGTTAACCTTTGAAGAACTACTACCATCCAGTGTCTCAATCTCAATAGCACCATGAGGATAAACAGTGCGAAATATAAAAGGACCCGTCCACCGAGAGCGTAACTTCCCGGGAATAGATGCAAACGGGTATCATACAGAAGAACTTTTTGACCTGGAGAAAATGACTTTCTTAAAATAATTCTATCATGCACAAGTTTCATTTTGTTCTTATACTCCTTAGCACTAACGTATGCATCTCTACGAATCTCGTCCAACTCATTGAGTTGGAGCTTCCTATGAGCTCCCGCCTTGTCAAGCGAAAAATTAAGTTGCTTTATAGCCCAATATGCTCTATGCTCTATCTCGACAGGTAGGTGACATGCCTTGCCAAAAACTAGACGATAAGGTGACATTCCAATGGGGGTCTCAAACGCAGTACGGTAAGCCCATAAGGCATCAGTAAGCCTCAATGACCAGTCTTTCCGATTAGGATTAACTGTTTTCTCTAAAATACGTTTTATCTCCCTATTGGAAACCTCTACTTGACTATTAGTCTATGGGTGATATGGGGTAGCTACTTTATGGGTAATACCATATTTCTTCATCAAAATCCTAAATGGTCGATTACAAAAGTGCGACCCTCCATCACTAATTATAGCCCACGGTGTACCAAAACGTGCAAAAACGTTATCATTCAAAAACTGGACCACAACCTTGTGGTCATTTGTTCTACACGAAACCGCCTCAACCCACTTAGACACATAATCTACAGCAACAAGGATGTAAAAGTAACCAAAAGAATTAGGAAAAGGACCCATAAAATCAATGCCCCACACGTCAAAGACCTCAATAACTAGAATAGGGTTCAAAGGCATCATATTTCTACGAGAAATTGTTCCTAACTTCTGGCAACGCTCACAAGTAACACAGTAATGGTGGGTGTCTTTAAACAACGAAGGCTAATAGAATCCACACTGCAATATCCTAGCAGCGGTTTTCTTAGTACTAAAATGACCCCCACAAGCATGATCATGACAAAAGGAAATAATACTGGACTGGTCACTCTCAGGTATACATCTCCTAATAATCTGGTCTGGACAATACTTAAACAAATAAGGATCGTCCCAAAAGAAATGCTTAACCTCGGCTAAAAACCTAGAACGATCTTGTTTACCCCAATGTTGGGGCATTCGACCAGTAACAAGATAGTTCACTATATTCGCATACCAAGGTAATTGGGAAACAAGGAAAAGTTGTTCATCAGGAAAACTATCCCTCACAGGAGGGGAATCATCAGGGAAATCAAAGACAAGCCTAGACAAGTGGTCCGCTACTACATTTTCAGCACCCTTTTTGTCTCTAATTTCTAGAGAAAACTCTTGCAACAAAAGGATCCATCTAATCAATCTAGGTTTAGTATCCTTCTTGGACAGAAGATACTTTAAAGCAGCATGATCAGTAAAGACTATGACCTTAGAACCTAAGAGATAGGATCTAAACTTGTGTAAGGCAAAAATAATGGCTAACAATTCCTTTTATGTGGTGGTGTAGTTTAGTTGGGCATCATTAAGAGTTTTGCTAGCATAGTAAATCACATGAAGTAATTTGTTTTCTCGTTGACCTAGCACAACACCAATAGCATAATCTGAAGCATCACACATGATTTCAAAGGGTAGGTTCCAGCTAGGTGCCTGAACTATGGGGGCGGTAGTGAGTAAAGTTTTAAGCTTCTCAAAAGCTTCTAAACAAGCATCATCAAAGACAAACTTAACATCTTTTGCAAGCAAATTGCAAAGGGGTCTAGAAATCAAGTTAAAATCCTTAATGAATCTACGATAAAAACCTGCATGCCCTAAGAATGACCTAATATCTCTTACGGTTTTGGGTACCTGTAAATTCTTAATAAGGTCAACTTTGGCTTTGTCTACCTCTATACCCTTAGAAGATATGATATGCCCTAAAATAATTCCTGATCGAACCATAAAATGACATTTCTCCCAATTAAGCACTAAATTCTTTTCCTTACATCTAGTCAACACTAATGTCAAATGATGCAAGCACTCATCAAACGATGAACCAAACACAGAAAAATCATCCATAAAGACCTCTAAAAACCGTTCTACCATGTCAGAAAATATACTCATCATGCAACGCTGAAAAGTGGCGGGTGCATTACACAACCCGAAAGGCATACGTCTATACGCAAAGGTACCAAAGGGGCAGGTAAAAGTAGTTTTCTCTTGGTCTTCTGGGGCAATAACAATCTGATTATAACCAGAGTAGCCATCTAACAAGCAATAATGACTATGTCCAGATAATCGCTCTAGCATTTGGTCGATGAAAGGAAGGGGAAAGTGGTCCTTCCTTGTGACCTTGTTCAATTTTCTATAGTCAATACAAACACGCCAACCCGTGGTCACTCGGGTTGGGATTAATTCACTATTTTCATTCTGGACTACAGTGATACCTGATTTCTTGGGAACAACCTGAACGGGGCTGACCCACTTACTATCTGAAATTGGGTAGATAATACCTGCATCTAGCAACTTAAGCACCTCAGTTCGAACTACTTCTTTCATGTTAGGGTTCAGTCTACGTTGCATCTCCCTAGAAGGTTTGGTGTCATCCTCTAAATGAATCTGATGCATACCAACAGTGGGACTAATACCCTTAATATCTGCTAAGGTCCACCCTAGAGCTTCCTTGTTGTCTTGAAGTACAGTCACTAGCCTTCTTTCCTGATCACTATCCAATTCGGATGCTACAATTACAGGTAAAGTCTCGGATGGGCCTAAAAACACATGTTTCAGAGCATCTGGTAATGGTTTGAGGTCCAACTTAGGAGGCTCTTCTAAAGAAGGAATTAAGGTAGAACTAGAAACTGGTAATGGTTTGAACTTAGCTTTCCATCTATTAGTATTTAACACATGGGTAGAGTCTAACAGAGCATTCACTTGATTAATGGTGCTAATATCGTCGAAATCTAAACAATTCTCTAGTATATCTTCAGATAAAATGTTTGGTAATGACTTCTGAACTAAAGTTTCTATCATGTTCACCTCTTCAATGCACGTGTCATCTAACTCAGAAGTTTGCTTATTAATATGGAATTTAGTTCAATAGTCATATTACCAAAAGACAAATTCATAATACCATTTCGACAGTTAATGATCGTATTAGATGTAGCTAAAAACGGGCGACCTAATATCACAGGTATCTGGTTTTCTGGGTCAGGAACAGGTTGGGTATCTAGGATAACAAAATCCACAGGATAAATAAACCTATCGACCTCAATAAGAACATCTTCGAAAATACCACCAGGAATTTTAACAGACCTATCAGCTAACTGAAGTGTTATCCGGGTAGGTTTTATGTCACCATGTCCTAGCTGTAGGTACACATGATATGGAAGTAAGTTCACACTAGCTCCTAAGTCAAGTAACGCTTTCTCCACATTGTATTTACCTATGGTACAAGAAATGGTAGGGGAACCTGGGTCTTTGTACTTAGGAGTTGTGTTGTTCTGGATAATTGAACTCACATGACTAGCTATAAAGGCTTTTTTCTGTACACCAAGCTTTCGCTTTCGCGTACAAAGATCCTTAAGGAACTTGGCATAAGTAGGAATCTGTCTAATTGCATCTAATAAAGGAAGATTAATGTTAACTTGCTTAAAAATCTCCAATATATCATTAAAGTTGGATTCCTTCCTAGTTGGTACTAGAAGTTGTGGGAATGATGCTTTGGGCACGAAATCGGGCTCAGCAGGAACTGCATTGGACTTTTTAGAGACTTTATCAGTCTCTTCAACTATAGGCTCAGAAGGGTGAACTACACCATGTTCATTATCGGGTAAGGTTACCTTATTGTCTACCACTCTACCATTCATAAGGGTTTTAATTGAATTCACATGGTCAGAAGATAACTCATGAACTCCTCTAGGGTTGGGTTATGGTTGACTAGGGAACTTGCCTTTTTCTCTCAAAGACTCATTCAATTGACTAAACTGGCTTCGTAAATCATAAATAGCCTGAGAGTTATCCTGGATCATCTTTTTATTGTCTTCTAAATTTTTTTCAACCGATTGCTGAAACTTAGCAGTGTTATGAGATAAAAAGGTGAGAGACTCTTCTAAACTCATGATCTTATTATCTGAAGGGCTCTGAAATTGTGCTAGTCCAGAAGTATTCTTAGTATAACCAAAACCTGGGGGAACCTGGGGGTTACTAGACTGACCTTGATTTTGGCCCTTAGACCAAGAAAAATTTGGATGGTTTTTCCAACCAGGGTTATAGGTTTCTGAATATGGATCAAAATTCCGACGGTTATCATATCTAGTGTTATTATAGAGCGCATGGGCTTGCTCTTCAACAGTCTGTCCTTCCCAATATGACTTGGGCTCTATTCCACGACTAGATTGACTTAATTCTAAGACTTCTAACCTTTTTGCTATAGCTGCAAATTTGGCCTCTGATTCAAGAATTCCATCTATCTTATTGACATTACCTCTGCTCAGTAGAATTTTTCTATGGGGTTCCTTACTACATTCCCATTGATGGGTATTTTCGGCAATTTCATACAAAAATGTCATTGCCTCATTAATATTTTTACTCTCTAAATCCCCTGAACACAATGACTCAACCATGATCGTTGTTGGATAATCTAGCCCTTCATAAAGGATTTGGACTAGTCTTTTTTCTTCTAAACCGTGTTGAGGACATTGTATTACTAATTCGTTGAACCTTTCCACATACCTATACAAAGATTCTCCTTCTTGTTACCCAAATGTGGAAATGTCTTGCCTAAGAGCTGATATCTTGTGCCTAGGGAAAAATTTAGCTAAAAAGGAAGCGGTAAGTTGTTCATATGTCTCGATAGATTCAGATGGCAAACTATATAACCAAGATTTGGCCTTGTCTCTCAGGGAAAAAGGAAATAACCTAAGTTTCAAATCTTCATTAGACATGTTGTGAATTTTTAGGGTACTACATATTTCTTCAAATTCCCTAATGTGAAAGTAAGGGTTTTCATTTTCTTTCCCTAAGAAGAGTGGGAGCATCTGTATGATCCCAGGTTTCAACTCATAGTTTGCTTGAGTTTCAGCTAACTTGATACATGATGGACGACAAGTCCTAGTAGGATTCAACAAAGCTTTCAAGGTTGTCATTTCTGGCACAACTAGAAAATTAGGAATGACTTCCTCACTGAGACAGATTCTCAAAACTAAGGTTTCGTCTCTCAAAAGAAGGGTTTCCTAAATTCTCAATTTCAAAGGCAGAGTTTCTACTTCCGTCACTGATCAAACGACCAATAGAATCTCTTCTCCAGGCACGCTCACTGGGCATGCAATAACTCCTAATCGTAAGGGAATTCTAAACAAACACAAACACGGCCGACTCAACCAAATCAAACCTATTGAATCTAGCAAACAAAAAGCATGATGGCTCCACTTAGATTGTTTCTAGACCAGCTTCTATTCTTCCAAAAGGCAATTAGTTACAGTTTTAGTGAATCCCTCATAACGATCCGAATTAGATTAAGTCGATTAGAAGCAGGATAAGCTCTAAGGAGCTTTGATAACCCTGCATCTTTGGCAACTTTTCCCTGGGTTACAGGACGGCTCTATCAACTTAAAATCAATCTTCCTGAACTTTAAGTTAAGCTAACAAAGTAACCAATACAATCCTTTTGAATGATTTTCCAATAAGCTCGTTACCCTATAAGTCTCTTTCTAGTCAAATTTTAGGATTAGGTTCGCGTTAGGTAACGTGTTCCTAAGGCGTGCAGAAAGGATACGGTGATGAAATCCGAACCCTTATCTTATATGGCCAGTTTCTGCCCTTTACTAGAAAATAAGTTTCGTATTCAAGTCCTCAACATATATGCATACGAAGGAATATAGAAAACCCACTTGCAGGGGATTCGTGGGTTGATCGAGGCTTACCTCCCGTACCAGACGGGGGATGAATCGGTTGTAGTCGACTCGGGCCACCGACTCCTGTGTCAGTGTACGAACCCGAGGGGCTGAGACAATATCGTAATTGTCGTCCTTCCCTGTGCAGTTTATATTTAGTACCCTTCCCTAGGGTTAAAAAATTAATAAAATGTCCAAAGTCCAAAATAAAGTACAAAAAGTGTCCAAAATAAAAGAAAATTACAGAAATAATAAAAATTCCTAATATAATTTTCTAAACAAACAAAATATAAAGAAAATAAATCTAATTAATAAAAATAAAATCTAAAAGTAAAATTCTTTGTCTTCTTCTCCGTTCTTTAAGCTTTAACTTTTAACTCCAAGTCTTTAACTTTAACTTCAAGTCTTTGATCACCAAAGTCTTTGGCTTTATTTTCTTTCAATCCAAGATCCAAACCTGTAGCAAAAATAGAAATACCCAAAGAACGTAAAATAGAACAAAGTAAAAATAAATAAAATAAAAATCTAACTAAACTAATTAACCTAAAAAAATAAATCTAAAAACAAGTCCGCGTCGGCGGCGCCAAAAATTGATGTAATTCGTAAAGTGTAAGAAAAGTTCGTTAAGACTTGTGAAGATATGGATTTAAATTTAATTTTTAAGACTAAAAATAATAAAAACTCAAGTAAAGATGATAATCAATCTGAGAGAACACTGAGGCTAGGTTTCCACTATTTTTCCAATTTTTATAACGATTAAATTCAATAATTAAAATCATGCAATTTTAAACTTTAATTCGATTCTAAAATGTTGCAATAAGTAAACTCTTAAAGTAGCAATTGTATAACAAAAGCATGGAATATCTAAACCCTAGGCAAAGCATAAACCATCTAACGAAATCACAATTACTCTATAAAAATTATTAAATCAATTTTATTTAAGGCAAATAATCATCAAATAATTGCACGAATTAATTAAATAAATTTTATCATATTTTTTTTGAAAAAAATAGCTTCCACCATCGCCTCAGAGATGGGGTTTAGCTCCTCATATTTTTCATTTGCTCACAATTATAAATGGAAGAAGAAAATAAACAATAATGAATGAAACAGAAAAACTGCAACGATTATTAATGTTACCGCAATCACTGTTACAGACAAGTGTTTCTGATTCAAATTAAATGTTGCAAAAGCAGCTACAGGAAATATGACATTTTCTTAGCGCTGTAATCTTCAAATGTATTAGCCACGGGTTCTGCGACTCTTTCTGAATGTAGTCTGCATCTTCTTCTTCTCCTTTACGTGATGAACAGCAGCAGTAGCAGCAGAAAATTGTGAATGGGATTTTCGAGCTTTTCTCTCTAATCTTCCCTTCCCATATGCTTCTATTGACTCTCTATTTATACTAGAACCACCTCCAATCCTCATTAACTCGTGAAAATCTTCTCAATCATGAGAATCGATTCTTGGCAGTAAAAGAATATTTTCATCTGATTTTTTTCTTGACCACGATTAAGGTTTTGCCGAAAATCCCATTCACAATTTTCTGCTGCTGCTTCTGTTCATCACGTAAAGGAGAAGAAAATACTAGGACTTTAGATTAATCCGCTATGATGCATAGTAGATAACTCTAACGGTCTCAAATCATACTCTTCATAATACCTCAAAACGATTTAGGACACATCGACGTCTTGGTAAATCAAACATTTAAACCAATAAGAATTCTCAAGGTACTAACAATCTTCTTCACTTAATGATGTTGGTTTTTAAAGAAAAATATAAATCAATGACCAAGCAAAAAGGACATATGAAGAAAACTATTATCATTAATAAACGAGAATATAGGAACAAAAAAAGTTATTAAAGAAAAATATTACAATCTCTAACATACATCATAGGGCTTCATTTGTAGCCTTAGTAGAGAGATCATACCATTATTACAAGAGAAAAGAAAAGTAAGAAGAAAATAAAACTAAAAGCTAGAACTAAAACTAATTCTACTGCTCGGACCCTGGACTAAAAATGAGCTCCCCTTTTCCTTGTATCCACAATGTATATATAGCTTTTTCAAAGGAAACCACTTTTCTTTTTCATGTCTACTACCACATCATCATCCAATGAGAATGCACCACATGTCAGGACAATACAAAATCCTCCAATAAAAATACGCCGCGCGTCAAATAATATCACATCAATCATTTGGAAAATATATATTTAATTAACCTTAATTAATTCACATGCATGTTATTCTTATTCTCAGGATCTTCTCATTTTATTCTCATAATCAATGGGTCTCCATATTTTATACACACGCCGTGACATGTTTACCACACTCACATATCCAAATAATTGGTCCAATAATTCTCCAAGTTTTTTCCTTTCGGGCTTAGCCCATTTAATCATTTCATTTAAGCCAAATTCCATATTTTAGTCCATCAAGCTTTATTTCTTAAAAACTGCACAACTAAACAAAAACCATCAAATATGTATAAAATAGAGAACTAATAATTGTAAATTAAGATATAATTTCTGCAGTGTTTACACACTCATGAAGATACTAGAGACCATCTAAGTCACTTAAACTCTCTGCATGCTCCAGATATCATATTCATTTCTGAAACCAAGATCAACAGTAACAAAATCGTAAGACTTACCAATTTCCTTGGTATGCTAAATAAGTATTTTGTTCCATAAAAAGGTATTGCTGGTGAGCCTATTCTACTATGGAAATATGACTTCTTTCTAGATATAGTCAACAAATGTGAGTAAATGATTCATGCTATTGTTTCAAATGATCCTGCTAAAGAAGAGTGGTTTCTTTCATGTGTTTATGATACACCATATATATAACTGAACAAGTTCCAACGGTTTTATATTAGAGGATTAAGTCAATATGTTTTTATACCTTGGGCCGTTCTTATAGAAGATTTGAATATAACTATTAATCCTGGACTAGTAATAATCATGAGACTAATAAAGTGATGTAAAGATTAGACAGATCCCTAATCAGTAGTGAGTTGTCTATAGTTTTTCTTGATGTCATTCTCTTCCACTTACCTCAAAAAGGATGTGATCACTCATGTGTCCTACTAAATCTCTATTAAAATAAAGGTTTTGTCTAAAATTAAAGTTTGGTCTAATTTTTGTCCAATTTAAAATACAATATTTAAAAATAATGTTAATCCACGTTGACTCAGTTAAATCTTGATTTCTGGTTAGTAATTATTAAAAAAAAATCTAATAAAATCTAATTTCTAACCAAATTTACTACTGTACCCTGTATTTTACTAATATTTACATAATAACCTAACGTATGTTTACACCCTCGTTACCACCCCAACATCATATAATACAAGCCGCCCCACCAAAATTTTCTTCTCTGCACCTCTCTTTCTTCTCTTCCACCCAATTCGTTCTTGTTTCTCAAACATAGGACTTAGGGAAGACAGTGACGAAGCTTTCATGGAATCTGACTGTTAGTGCTAGAAGAGACCAGTGCGATAAAACAAATGCAATCTAAATATCTCCCTCATTAACCCTCATTTTCTCTCTCTCTGAGGTTTATATAAATCAGACGAGTTTTGGCAAATAAATCCCTGAATCAAACCCTCCATTAAAAACCCTTTATAGACATATTGTACAGAAAGATTTAGGTTATAAGGAAAACAGAGATGAAATGTCAGATTCAGAACCAGATGAATGAATCAACAGAAGAAAAGAAGGATTGCAGCGATGAAGAACAATCGTATAACATGAAACCGAAATCGCTTGGTCTATTGTGTTCTAAGTAAGTCCTCTTTGCCCCTTCCTTTTTATTGTTACTTGAATTACTCTCTGAATTTGGGTTCTTATTCTGGATCAGTTTCTTCAACCTGTACGATCTCTGAATTTGGGTTCTTATTTTGGATCAGTTTCTTCAACCTGTACGATCAATTTTTTTATTTTGGGGATAGCTTATGTCGAAATCGGAGCTGTGTTTGAGAAGTAAAGGCCCAGTTGATGATTTTGCAGCTTGAGTAAATGACTAATTCTTATGTGAACTTTTGACATCTTGATAGGTGACAGCGGCAAAGATCGGTTATTATCTTGGTGGATGTTTTACTGTGTTTTCATGATCTTGATCGAGATGCAATTAACAATTACAGATGGAATCTGGGTTTGTTGATCTGAAATTTGGGTTTAAATGAAATTTCTTGATTGAGAGATGCAACAACAACAATGGAGTTTGGGGGTTTGGTGCGATATCAAATTTGAGCTAAATTGGAAGTTCTCGAGCTAATCTTGGCAGCCACAACACAACATACCATCTCTTTTTCATTGGTTCCATATCGAATTCAAAATAAAACCAAAATCCATCTCTGATTCTTCCTTGTTCTTCCTTGTCGCTATTTCTCAAACTCAAATATCAATGAAACCAAACTGCTTAGATATCTTCACTAACTCTTCTTCTTGTTTTTGAGTTTCTGAGTTTGATTAGTAGTTGATGAAGTGATTTGAAGTTGTTATAAGATTTTTTTTTTTATTTGTAATGCTTTAGAAATGAATCTGATTGATTGGGTTCGGGGTTATGCACAGAGTGGTGGAGGCGGAAGAAGATGAACTGATGGAGGATAAAATTAATAATTAAGGTGGTGGAGATCTATTGAATCATGACCGTAGGATTTGGGTTAAATCATAGTCGTTAAATTTTAATTTCACATCATGGGTATATTTGTAAACTCATCTAATTATTTTACCAAGTTAATTAAAATTTGACAAAATCTGAGTACTTAAGATTGATTAACCCTTAAAAATAATAGGGTAACATCCAGAAATTGAAAATTCTTTGAATACTGGCTCCATAATGATTCGTGTGCAGATGAAATTATGCATGATTGGTCTGCTAACCTTTTTTGCTTTCTTACTAATAAGCTCTTTAATACAAGACATCTTCTTGACACGTGGAGTAAAAATTACTTCTAGTAACAATCAAAACAAAATTACTGAGCCCAAAAAGAGATTTGTCAACTACAAACTTCTGATGTGGACGACAATAACATTAATGCAGTGTTGAAGTTTGAGGGTGAAATTAATAAACTCAATAATATACAAGCTAATTCAAACAGGCAAAATGCAAGGGACCACTTCTATAATGATATTGACAAAAATTCAAAATACTTCCATATTATAGCAAATAGACGAAAGATCGTAATAGAATTGACTACATGCTAAGCTCTCATCTTCTGAAAATTATGTCTATTTCAACTCCAACAGACAACTACCACTTCCTTCAATATATATTCCAAGTTGTAGGTCTGATAAAGACAATCGATAACTCATAGCCATCCCAACTAACCATGAAATCCATCGAGCTTTAATGTTTATTAATCCTTAAACTTCTCTGGGGCAGATGTCTTTCCACCAGGATTTTACCAGTCTCAATGCCATATTGTGAAAGATAATGTTTACAATATGATCAAGGATTTCTTCCACTCAGGCTTTTTTCTTAAACAACTAAACAAAACTAGATTACCTTAATCCCCAAGACTCTCCTCACATACCAGAAGATTCCAGGGCCATTGCATTATGTAACACAATGTACAAAATTATCTCCAAGATTATTGATCCCCGGATAAAAAAGCACATTATCAATATTATATCCCCAATGCAAATAGCTTAAGTCCATGGTAGACTAATTTTTGAAAATGTCTGCATGGTCCAAGAGATAACCATGAAAAAAAAAAAAAGGAAGAAGTGGTCATCTGTCATTTTCTTTGGTAGAATAATTTCCATCTTATTTTTCGATGCATAAGTACAACCCAAATAGAGATTATGCTCAATGGATTTCCTACAAAAGAAATTCAACATATAGGGGATTTGACAAGGTGACCTTCTCTCCTCTTATCTCTTCATCCCGATAATGAAATCATTCTCGAGACTTCTAGCTCACTGTGAAGCAACAAGACAACTTACATGAGTCAAAATTTCAAGATCAACTCCAAAGATCAACCATCTACTCTTCGTAGATCATTGTTTTCTTTTTGGTAAGACAAGCCTTTTTCTGACAACTAAAGTTCTTAAAGTTATTGAAGATTTCAGTTCTTGTTAAGGTCAGCTGATAAACTTTTTTAAAGCGGTTGTCTACTCCAACAAGAATATGAAACCTACAAATTGTCAAGATATCAGTAGAATTTTTCAAGTGAGACAACTGAAAATTAATGATGAACAATATCTTGGTCTACCTTTTTTTGTTGGCAGGAATAAAAGATTACCATTCTTTGTGATCATTGATAAGATGAATGAAAAATCTAACAAAATGGAAAGGCAATAATATACTAGTGAGAAATATTTACTAATAACATACCCATTCATCACATGACTAGCTTTAAGATGCCAGATGCCACCATTTATAAGATGATTTTTTCACAACAAGCTTTCTGGATAAACAAAATTAACTAACAAAGGCGGAAAACATGATCACTTAGAGTAATCTCTGCAAAGGGTTTATGAATCTTCATATTTTTAACAGGGCATTACTAGCCAAATCTGCACGGGGATTATGCGCTTATTTTTCTTCAATATGGGCTAAGTCTCTTCAAGCAAAATTCTTCCCAGATGGAGAAGTTTTTGATCTAAATAAGAGAAGTAATACTATCTGGTCTTGGAAGAGTATTAGCTCATAATTGAGCTTTATTCAAAAATATAACTATTGGAGTTTGGAGAATGACTATAATATATATTCTTGTAGGAAGCATAGATGGATACCTGATCTTCTGCGCCACCAATTCCTAAACAAGGTGATATGAACTATCTTCTTTACACTCATGTATGTCGGCTGTTTAATCCAGATACTTCTACTCGGAACATCAATCTCATTTAAAGCTATTTGAGTCAAACACTACAAAGCTTAATTCTCAATATCACAATTCACAGAAATCATAAAAAAGGTTGATATGGAAACTTGAGAAAAGTGGTAACTTCTCAGTCAAGTCATGTTACAAAAATATGTATGAGGAAAATCAACACAATGGGTTTGTGGGACAAAAAATGCAAGAGATTTACAAGACTCCGTGGAGACTCCCAACGCTTCCAAAAATCTGTCAGTTCCTTTGAAATTTGGTCGGATATTCATTGTATTGGTCCTCATAATACCAGTTCGACATTTTCTAACAAAAACTTCCTAATATATACAAAAATAAACTCTAAAAATAAATCCTACCGGAAGGGGTTCTAAACATACACAAGCAAGGCCGCGTCGGCGGCGCCAAAAATTGATGTGATAAAATATAGTGGTAAAAAGAGGTTCGATTCTCAGACTTGTGAAGGTTTAATTATAGAATTAATTTTAATTAAAGAAAACAAAACAGAATAAAATAAAGATGACTTTTTAAAAATATGGGGAAGAACTAGGATTCAGGATTCCACTTTTAACCAATAAATCAAGTGATAGTAATTTTAATCATGCAATTAAAACATTTTATTTTGATACTAGAGCATTGCAAAAATAGATTTTCAAAACAACAACTGTATAACACAAGCATGGAGCATCTAGGGACCTAATCCGAGGCATGCACCATCTAACGGAATCACAATTGCTTAATAAAAATCTTTTAAATCAATTTTCAATCAAGGCAATTAATCATAAATAAATTGCATAAATTAATTAATTAAATACATACCACTTAATTATTAGAGAAAAAGCTTCCTCCGTCATCCCAGTGATGGTGATAGCTCATTGTAGAGAAAATATGCTCAAAACAATCTTTCATTGCTCAAAAAGTGTTTACAATGGCTTAATAAAAGTAACACAGCCGATTTGATACGCTTATAAGCGTTACAGTGGATGGTTCGGAGTGTTACAGGAGAATGGAAAGGAAACAGGAAAGAAGAACGGACCGATAGTGCTGTAAAGAAACGACTGCCGGAGCAGCTGCGTATACGATACTATCAGCGACAGTTTCCTGACGCTGTTTTCTACACTTCGTCTTCTTCTTCACGAACAGAGCTTCTTCTTCCTGATTTTTTTTCGGTGATCCAAACTCCCTTTTTTCTTGGCTTCTCTTGCTAGGCTCTACTAACCCTAGGGATCTTCCTTAATTGATAAGGACTCAAATAAGAGTCCCAATCCAACTTGAATTCATCCTTGAACATGTCACAGCGTGATATCTTTCTTCTCCGGCTACAACTCGGATTTGAAGCAGTTTTTCCGGCTTTAATCTCTGTTTCTTCACGTGTTTAATCTTGTTTTCATCTCTACTTGCTTTTGGGTCAAATTAAAAGTCCAAAAATCCCAAGAATCACGTAAAACATGTTCACATCAATCTTCTCTTCGTGAAGCAAAATTTCCCGCCATTTTGGGTTTCAAAATTCAAAGAAGCAAAATTCCATATTCTCTCTAGATTAGATTAGCAAAAATTGAGTGAATCAACAGGGTATGAAATAACTCTTCTCCTAGTAATATCAGTTTGCACGGTTGCACCTGCAGAAGAATATGCGACATGTAATCCAGTAATTCTATTCATGAATTTTCTTTCTTGTTCCAAAAAATAAATAAATGCTTCCTTAACTAAGGCCTATTTTAATGATCCATGGTATGGGTGTGGAACCATATTAGCAGCAGGCTCATCAGGAATAGACTAGTCCACTAATGATCACATGACCATCAAATAAAAAATCATTTCCACACGTCCCTTCCCAAACGGCTCCACAATCCCACACCTCTTTTGTTTAGGATACTAAATAGGACCCCCGTACCCCACATTCACGAACGTGTTACATAGGGCAGATCGACGAATAAGACATCTCCAGGTTGATTTTGATACTTAGAATAACTACTCATTTCTTGACACCCTTATTTAACATGGGTATTCCAAACTCCATCTTTTCATTCATGCATTTCCTACACTCACGTTAATTACACGCATAGATTAATAACATATAACAGAAGCTAACCTTTAGAGGCTCCAGTTTCACTAATCTCAAGACATTGTTTGTGAGGACAAAAAGTAATACCAACACCAATAAGCAATAAAGACGACCAGAAGTTTACTATATTACCCTTCAGTCACAACCAAAACGGTCACTCACATGCGGGGGATATTTCAATAATTTAAGCCATAACAACGTTGCATTTCCCGATACAAGAATAATACTGTATTGTAAATAATCAATCATACAAGGGTATTTTTATTATTATTCCTTATCCGTCTGAGAGAAAATGAAACGGTTTCGTTTCTTGGCTTCGATAAATATCCCTATTCACCTCCATCACTTTCTTCATTTCATTCGCCTCTCAGTCTTTCACACATTTCCTGTTTCCATTTTTCTCTCTCCTAGGGTTAGGGTTTTTCATTCTTTTCATTTTCTTCGTTTTTTTCAACAATGGCTGAAGGGGATGTTGCTGCTGCTGTTACTGTAGATCTTACTAATGGATCTTCTGATACTACCATTACTGAGAATGTTAAGAGGGTTTCTGTGAGTGTTATCTCTGTGAAACCACAACTGGTGATTCAAGGTTCTAAAGCTGCTGAGGCGATTCAGTTCTTTAAGACTGCTTTTGGTGCTGAGGAACTTAAACGTGATCTTCATCCTAAGCGTAAAGCTGATCAAGAGCTCCCTTCTGTTGTTAGTGCTGAACTAAAACTTGGATCCTTCGTTTTTGTGGTTTCTGACCTTCCTGATGGAACAACCACTCTGTAAGTACTAGTTTCTTCTCTCTTATTTACTTTATTTTTGTTCATTTTGGTAGTGAAATCTGTTGGGTTATTCAACTTGTTTGTTTTGTTTATTTGTGAAATGTTTCGGTGAGAAAACTTTTTCTATGAATTTTTGTTAAGATCATGATATATCCTTACCTGAAATAGCTATTTTGATTTGAGTTTCGCTTGATCTTGCTTTAGATGTTTGGATCCTTCGTTTTTGTTCATAAATATCATAATATTTTCGATTCTGCTGTTCTTCCAATTTTTGTATAGTTACGTTTATTTCCATGCTTTTTGCACATTAAAACGTTTTTTCTACTGTTCTCATGAACCGAGAAACACTTTATAGAATAAATTCATTTTTTATGAATTTCTTCTTTTCTATCATATCCACTATCTTTTGTACTCATTTGTTTAACTTAGATTAGTTACTCAGTGTTTATTAAAAAAAAAGATTTGTTACTCAGTCTAGGAAGGATCTGTTCGTTTCTTTCCAGTTTTTTTAACCTAATGTTTTTTGTTCTTTTTGTCTTATTTCACCTTACTCATTTTCTTTTGGATCTATACTGTATATGTGCTGAATTTAACGTCTGTTACTTTTGAATCTGACCAGGGCTAACGGAACTGGATGCACTTTCTGTTTGGAGACCGATGATGTTAACGGTCTTGTTAAGGGTGCCGTTAGTGCTGGAGCAGTTTTAGATGGAGAAATCACTGAAGGTGCAGAGGAAGGTTGTTGTGGTGGTCCTGCAGGGAAACTCACTGATCCTTATGGAAATGTTTGGTTGATCTGCTCCGCTAAGAAGGGTCAGGTGACTGACGTGGATGTTTAAGAGACGTTCGATGATCATCTGTTCCGTTCTGCTACTACTTTTATTAATGAAAATCTCTATCTAGGTTTTACTTTCAACTTTCTCTCTCTTTTAGCTTTTGGTTCTAGTAGTAGATGATGTTGGATGATCAAGCTTCCGTCGGGTTTCGTAGTAAGTTGTTGAATGGTTAGGATTTTATTTTGGTGGATGTAAATTCTGGGAATATCATGGTTAAACCATAGACGTACATCTGTCGATTATAGTGATTCGCGAACTAAAGGTGGAAGTTTAAATTCTAGTTTATTATAATCGAAGACATCTTTCTTAATTTTATCTGCTTATATCATTATTCTTGATTAGGTTCAGTTTTTGATTAGTTAAGTAATATTTTAATCGTCTTTGTCTTAAATAATCTGTTTGTAGTGCTTTACTTGGAAACCCTAGAATCAGTCAAAGCTGACAACCTAATTCATGTCCATTTTATTTATTGCCGCGTGTGCGTTTTAATTGGGATGGAAATTGTTTTTATATAGTTTTCGACTGAGATATAGGTTACCTTAAATGGTGACTGCCTCTTACGGTTCTCCTGTTATTCAAAACTGTTCTTTTTCTGTGAGCCACTTGTTACCAGTGGTAGTTAATATTTTTAGCTTTATCTGCTAGTATTTTGAGATCGGTTGAATGTGACTTTCCGTTGACCCTGAGAATCACATGGTTTTTTGGGTCTTATATTTTGTCAGTACTGTACAATGAAAAGTTAATGTTAGGGCGTTGGATCAAAAAGATGGAATTTGAATTTACGGTCTATTAGTTAAAGGCTTCCCTATAGTAAATGGAAAAAGATATCTGTGTAGGACAGTCTAATCTGATGACTGATCATTAATAGATGCGGCAATCGGCAAACATCAAGTTTTCAAACCCTTTTTGAGATTGGTGTGTCAAGAATTTTAGTGATAGATGTCCGAAAGGGATATTTTTTGGTGTACTAGAACAAAAACAACAACTGCTGGACCGCGGCTGCCAACGTATCCGGAGTCTAAAAAATCAAGCATCAGTTCCGTAACACTCAAGCTCAAAGCCTTAAGTACAGAGTGTAAGTGAGAATGCAGTCCGCACCCAATTATGGAATCTGCATCAAAAGCTCAGGCCCACTCTAGCGCTGCCTATTTGGGCTGTTGACTGTTGGAGATTAAATGGGTTTGAAAACTAAGCTCCGACGTCATGCCCGTATCACATAGCAAGTAACATTTCTTTCCACAAGATTGTCCGCACCTTTTGAATCAAATGATTCCCGCTCAAGTCATGCTAAAGCAACATCAAGACGGTACCATTCAAATCCGCAGTAAGGAAGTAGCTCATTCCCAGCATCAGTCCGTAGCTCATTCCCGCAGCAGCCCAGCGCAACTGGACCCCAGGTCCGCAGCAAAGGAGCGTTTCTTGTTCCGCAACTCATGTTAATAATTCAAGCCCGCAATACAAAGCTTACTCAAGCCCGCAATGTAGTCAAGCCCGCACCACTTGCCCGCACCATCATTTGCCCGCATCAAAATTGGATTGAGGCAATTTGAAGATAAGACTACATCGACACATGGCAAGTCATCATCGACGCGTGGCGAACTTCTTCAACACATGGCGAAATGTGGTGTATCTTCATCGACACGTGGCGGATTTGATGGTGAAGCATATAGCTTATTAATGACGGCAATAATGTAAATTGAGAGGGAGAGATTATTTCATTTATAAGGAAAAAACCCTAGAGAGAAAGGAGGACGGTTTGGGAGAGAAAAAAAGTCTTCTTCTTCCCCGAAGGTTACTCAGAGGAAGGAGAGGGGTGCTTCTTTCCCAAATTTTGTCTGTGAGAGAAAGAGAGAACATCAAAACTCTACTAATCAATCATCAAATAAAACCGATTAATCTTCATTTATCCGTGGATGTAGGCATCAATACCGAACCACGTTAAATCTCTGGTGTTAATATTTTATTTTTGTTTCTTTTTTTTCTCTTAATTTTAATTGGTGGTTGTGGTCTACAGGGATAATCCTTCTAATGAGACATTTCGGATTTGTTTCTTAGCATTTTAATGAGGGCAAGCGAACTATACTGTGTGACTTTTTGTTCTAGCACCACATAATTATTGGTACTGATGAGTGGGGAGGGCGTATCATTTGGAACCCACTCTAACGTAGTATTTGGAGTACCTATTGGTACATGTCACTCGAGCTACATGGGTATTGGGGATTAGGTGACCAGAAATGTTGTCCCTACTGATGGCTTTGGTTACTAGGACATTCAAATGGTGGGATTGGTGGTCGTTTTGTCTGGTGATGATTTTTATTTATTTTTCGATCATAAAAGAGAAATTCCATAGATACGAGGAGGGCTATTCATCCAGGTCAAAGCAGAGATGCAAGTTCTACCCTTTTTAGCAAGAGCATTAGCGACTTGGTTTTTAGACCTATTTACATACTGACAAACACACTTTTAATGAGTTGAAAGACAATAGTTACAGTCCAAAAGTAAAGGAAAAGAAGTCCAGTATAATTACAGTCGTAGTATTTTTATCACTAGATGAGACTTGGTTGTTGTTGCAAGAAGATTCAAAGAGGGGAGACCACTCATGGTAGTGGTGTTTGGGCTCAGCCTAGAATTTTCAAACACCCACTTGCATCCTGATTTCCATATTTGCCACCAAGTGATGATGAGATAACAAAGAGTCTTGGAAGGCAGCAGCATCTTTTCTAGCTAAAAATATCCAGTGCTTACAAAGAGAAATGTTATCTCGGTGGTTAGCTAGAACACAAGTAAAATTAGAATCAATAGCAAAAGGCAACTGAGATGCAAGTTTGAAAAGGCTACTTTTTTCTGGAGCAAATCGTTATAAGAGGTGTTGACCTTGAACTCTCCAATGCTAGTCCATGGGTATAGAGCTTAAGACCGACTGGTTGAGCACAGTTCTTCAAGCTTTCCAACTTGATCAGTAAGCAACATACAAACAATAGGTTCCCTTGGGAGGAATGGATCGATATCGCATATCTCCTACATAACAACATGTTCCTAAATGGATGGTTTGCCATGTCTACTTTCCGTGCGTAAGGAATGAAATACCGAAGGCATTCCATATCTATTTCTCTCATATTCTAGTAGTGAAGCCTTACTTTTGTTTGATATTAGGGGGCTGCAGTTGTTATTGTTATGTTTATGTGAAGTCTGGTAGTACACAACCCGGTTTTACATTTGACCCAATCCAACTGGCGGTCTGTTGAAAAATCAAATGAACTTTTTGAGATGTTTGTTAATGAAACGGAGGGATAGACCGATAGGCGGGGGTGGGGACCCTTGTTACTTGAAAGATTTTTGAGGAATGATAACCGAAGTGTCCCATGTAAATGAATCTACATCCGTATCAGAAAATGAATCTAAATCCAAATCTTAAACTTTTAGTTAACTGGAAAACCCATTTTTTTTACTTTGGGTCATATTCAACATCTTATTTTGGGACTTAAAGAGTCGCTCAAATCATTCAATTGAATCAATTCTCATCAGCAACTAATTTTTTTTCTAGAGAGACAGAGATGGAAGTAGTAAGTCCAAGCAAAAATTTGGAAACAAATTTATGGTTTTGCAGAATCATTAGTACTGAAATGTGCAGTTCAATTAGAGATTGCTGAAACACTTCATAACAATGTCAAACCCATGTCTTTATCCGAATTAGCATCGAAACTTCCCGTTATTCAACCCGTAAATGAAGACCGTCTGTACCGAATTATGCGTTACTTAGTTCACATGGAACTCTTCAACAAAGATGCTACCACACAAAAATACTCATCAGCTCCACCAGCTAAGTATTTGTTAAGAGGCTGGGAAAAATCAATGGTTGATTCAATCTTATGCATAAATGATAAGGATTTCTTAGCTCCATGGCATCATTTAGGTGATGGTTTAACCGGTAACTGTGACGCTTTTGAGAAAGCGTTAGAGAAAAGCATTTGGGTTTATATGAGTGAAAATGTGAAGGATAATAGTCCCACATTGCTAATATCCCCGTAATAAACTTAAAATATAAGCCACTCCACTCATTGTCAATTGGTTTTGAGTTGGATGCCCGCAGACTAAAAGCCATATCTAAAGCTTTTCCGGATATTAAATGCACTATCTATGATCTTCCTCATGTCATAGCTGATTCTCCTGAAATTCCCAATATTATTAAAATTTCTGGAGATATGTTCAAGTCTGTTCCTGGTGCTGATGCCATCTTCATGAAGGTAACATTTACATTTTTGCTTACTTCATTCATAACTTTTTAATTATAGCTTCCTTATGACCTGACCACAACGTTATCACCAATTTACAGTGCATACTTCACGACTGGAACGATGAGGAATGCATTCAAATCTTGAAGCGATGCAAAGAAGCACTACCAAAAGGGGGGAAGGTTATTATAGTGGATATTGTCCTCGACATGGCGGAATCGACTCATCCATATGCAAAAATTAGACTCGCATTGGATTTGGATATGATGCTTTACACCGGTGGAAAGGAAAGAACTCAAGAAGAATAGAAGAAACTTATTGATTCCGCCGGTTTCACTAGCTATAAAATTACTCAGCTATCTGCTGTTCAATCTGTAATTGAGGCTTACCCTTATTAAGGATAATTTTATTCTGTTTTTTCCCTCTATTTGAATTATGTTTGTGTTTGTAAAATAACTGCAAGATGAACGAATTTCCAAATTTTTCAGTAGTCTCTATATATAGAGAGTTGTCCTATCTAGGTTTGTATCTTATTACTATCATCGTTGTATTCCCTTGGAACTCTGTTTTTGAGATCATAGTGAAAACCGCAGCCGCTCCTTGGACATAACCTAATTTGGTTGAACCAAGTAAATTTTGTGTGTTCTTGTTTTTCGTTTTGTTTTCTTTATAGCATCAATCCTAATAACTGGTATCAGAGCTATATTCGTGAAGAATTTTGGGAAGAATCGATGGCAGGAGGAGAAGACGACTGAACGACAGAGAAAGGGGCGTCGACATCATCTGCGATAGGGTTCAGATCTGCAAACGGAATCGAAAAGTTTGATGGGTCAGATTTCGCGTACTGGAGAATGCAGATTGAAGATTATCTCTATGAGAGAAATTTGCAGCAACCTTTATTGGACTCAACGAAGCCAGATGGGATGTCTGAGGCAGATTGGAAACTCCTGGATCAACAGGTTCTAGGGGTTGTCGATTAACCCTAGCCAAGTCAGTTGCACACAGTGTTATGAAAGAAAAAACCACTGCTGGTCTGATGGCGGCCTTGACAAGTATGTATGAAAAGCCGTCGGCGAACAACAAGGTGCATCTGATGAAGAAGCTGTTCAGATTGTACATGCCAGAGGGCGCTTCAGTTACAAAGCACTTGAATGAGTTCAGTGAAATCGTGAATGCTCTATCATCTGTCGAGATAGAATTTGATGATGAAATTCGTGCCCTAATCCTTTTGGCTTCTCTACCCAACAGTTGGGAAGTTGTGAGAACTGCTGTAAGTAATTCCGCCTACAAAGAGAAGCTAAAGTATAATGACATACGCGATCTGATTCTGGGTGAAGAAGTTCGAAAGAAGGATTCTGGTGGGTATTCGACTAATGATGCTGCCTTTAATGTCGAATCAAGAGGTAGATCATCTCAGAAAAATCAGTACAGAAGAAGATCTAAATCAAGAAGAGGGCGAAGCAAGGGTCAATCTAGAGGTCCATGGGGTCCGACTGGATGCTGGAACTGCGGTCAGATGGGCCACATACAGAAGTGGTCCAAAGAACCTAAGAAGAACAGGAATGAAAGTGCGAATGTTGTTACAGAAACCATGCAAGATGCCTTACTGCTTTCTGTTGGAAGTCCCATGGACTCTTTGGTTCTCGACTCAGGAGCTTCTTGGCATACCACTTAAAGCCGAGAACTTTTTGTTAACTATACTGCAGGTAACTACAAGACTGTCTATTTAGTTGATAATAGACCACTTCAGATAGTAGGCATTTGAGAGATCAAGCTTAAGAAGGAAAATGGATCAGTCTGGAGAATCCACAAGGTTAGACATGTTCCACAGTTAAAGAGGAGTCTGATTTCTATTGGGCAGCTTGATGACGAAGGGCATGGTGTTTATTTTGGTAGTGGTAGATGGAAGGTGACTAAGGGAGCTACGATAGTGTCTCGTGGTTACAAGATGGGTACTCTTTATATGTATTCAAGTCCGAGAGACTTGTCTATTGTTGGCATGGAAACAGTAGATACAATTGTTGAATCTAGTGATACTCTATGGCACCAAAGGATTGGGCATATGAGTGAGAAGCGCATGAAGGTACTTCAGTCAAACTGGAAACTACCAGAATTGAAGACCATTGATGTTGGTATGTGTGAGAGCTGGATCATTGGGAAGCAGAAGAAAGTCAGCTTCGTCAAATGCGGTAGAGCTCCAAAACCAGAAAAGTTAGAGTTGGTGCATACTGATTTGTAGGACCATCTCCAGTTTCATCACTTGGTGGCTCATATACTACATCACATTTATTGATGACTCGACTAGAAAGGTATGGATTTATTTTCTGAAAAATGAAAGTGATGTATTTGATATATTTAAGAAATAGAAGGCTTTAGTAGAAAATGAGACATGTTTGAAACTGAATTGCCTAAGATCATATAATGTGGGTGAGTATATTGATGGTGGGTTCACAGAGTATTGTGCTACAAATGAAATCAGAATGCAGAAGACCATTCCAGGGACACCACAACAGAATGGTGTAGCTGAGCGCATAAACCGGACCCTAAATGAACGTGCTAGAAGCATGAGGTTGCATGCTGGGTTGCCAAAAGTTTTTTGGGCTGATGCAACCAACACTACATCATATCTGATTAGTAGAGGACCATCAGTTCCGTCGAATTTCAAATTTCCAGAGGAGGTATGGAGTGGTAAGGAGTAAAAATCTTTCTTTTTTGAAAGTATTTGGATGCTTGTCATATGTACATGTTGATGCCAATGCTAGAAACAAACTTGATCCCAAATCCAAGAAATGTATCTTTATTAGCTATGGAGATGATGCTTTTGGTTATAGATTTTGGGATGCAGAAAATCGGAAAATTATCAGAAGCAGGAATGTCATCTTCAATGAGAAGGTTATATACAAGGAAAAATCAAATGCAGTTGAAGAACTAGAGGCACCAGAGGTAAAAGATTCTGCTTATGTTGATTTGTGTGAGATTTCTAAAATCAGTATACAGGAGAAGGTTTCCAGAACCAAGAAAACGAAGTGCCTGAGATAGATCAGGGTAGTCCAGCTTCTCCAGACCCCAGTACTCCGGTTCCCACTCTTAGGAGAAGCAGTAGGGTACCCAAGGAAGTGGATCATTATTCACCCTCTCTTTAGCACATCTTGTTGTCAGATGGAGGTGAGCCTGAAAATTATGCTGAAGCTCTACAAGTTGAGAATTCGAGCAAGTGGGAGTTAGCTATGAAAGATGAGATGGATTCTTTACTCAAGAATCAGACGTGGCAGCTAACCGAGCTACCATAAGGGAAGAAGGCTTTGCATAACAAATGGGTGTACAGAGTAAAAAAAGAGCATGATGGGAGTACACGTTACAAGGACAGGCTTGTTGTGAAGGGTTTTCATCAAAAGGAAGGTGTAGACTACACTGATATTTTCTCTCCAGTTGTCAAGCTAAATACAATCATATTGGTTTTGAGAATCGTGGATGCACATAACTTATATCTTGAGCAGTTAGATTTGAAGACTGCATTCCTTCACGGTGATTTGAAGGAATACATTTATATGGTGCAACCACAGGGCTTCATAATACATGGAAAAGAGAATTTGGTTTGCAAATTGAATAAAAGCTTGTATGGTTTGAAACAATCTCCAAGGCAGTGGTATATGAAATTTGACAGTTTTATGGGTGATGCGTCGGAAAACCGACTTTGTTTTAGCGCAAGCGCACAGTGTCGGAAGATGTAGACAAGAGCAAATACAGTTCGTTCCCACGAGGAGTTTGGATTAAAATATTTTTTTAGGTTTTATTTATAAAGAATTAAATTAACTAATGAATTAAAATTATTTAATAAAGTTTGAAATCAATAAGAGAAAAATGTTAAGGTTCCGGGAATCCGTTGTAGATTAGGTTTTAATTGCGTTCGTCACATAGGGTCTCAATTTTACTCATGTACAATATCAAATCTAGCTACTAATACACGGAAGATTTTTAATTAAGCACTAAAGAAAGAATTTTCGAAAAGAATTGTTTGTCCTCAACCTAAGGTAGAATCTCGAAAGTACTAAGTATACGGGGCATAAAAAGTCAAAGATTATTCATAAAACGATTTAATACGAGGTTTCAACGAGTCCTTCTACTAATCAAACAATGAACTATACGTGGCATAGAACATGAAAAATCATCGAGAAGGTAAAACGTTGAAAGAGAGACAAATTAATAATATTTAGTTCATACAGTTAAAAACCCTAGTTTCGAAACACAAATAAAAATCATCTCTGCAAGTTCATCCTTTCGCCCTAACAAGAGAATTAGCCCAACATGGCTTTCTCAAAAGCCATATAAATTAATAATAAAATAAATACAAACTAACCCTTGTTCCAGCTTCTCTAATTTTCTGCCCGTAAAGCTTCTGTATCCGGAGGTATTCTCTTCTCTGTGAAAAGTTGTTCCTTTAAAATTGTATCTAGGCTTCCCTTTATATAGGCTTTGGTAACCTCATCTTGATCCTCATCCAACTAGGAAACCTAGTCTCATTAAACTTTTCCACTTCCTTTTGATTCCTTGTCCAATAAGGAGACTTAACCTCCTCAAAAACCAACAAAAACCCTAATTTTCACGTCAAATGCGAGTCCAAAACGCTTCCCTTATTTCTCTTCCCGCGCAGGCCCAATAAGGCCCAACAGATACCAAATTCGAGTTGGTTTCACGGTTTTGCTCATAACTTCTTCATACGAACACAGAATGACCTCATTCTTTTTGCATTGGCTTTGCCTTTCAATTCTCTACAAAATGGTGGGTAGAAATCCTGGAATGTACTGAGATCTACTGGGTCTTTGGCAATTCTTCTCTTATAAAGCTCCATTTCGCTTGTTTCAGAGACGTAACCTAATAAAACGCACAAACTAGAAAAGTAATAATAAAACACGGTAATTCACACAAAATCTAGCAAATAAGAATAAGGAAATGATACTTAAAATGTATAAATTATACACTTATCAAATTCCCCCACACTTGCCTTTTGCTAGTCCTCGAGCAAACTACAAATCTAAACTAATCTAAAATACAACTCCCTTTCGTTGAGGAAACGGTTACACTTAGCACGTGTAACAAGCCTTTAAACCCCTAGGTGTCCCTAGTGGAGGAGTTATAGTCTCGTGAGGGTTTACAAGAGATTTACCCACAAAACCTACTCCAACTTCTAAGTATTCCAAAACACCTGCATCCAGAGAGCTACGAAGACATAAAGTTTCTGAACACTAACAATAAGAAGTTAGAAGTATAAAGAACATTATTCTCATGCTTAACTCTTGAGTTAGGAGAAAACCACCATGTAAAAGAATCTAGGTTCAAGAGTGACCGAATATTTCTGCCTCACCAATAGGGTTTTATGAATTTGTCACTCAAAGGACGCACTTTATGGTTCACACATGTGTGCAGGCAGGAATGAAGATAGAAATCCTACACACGTTGAAAGGTAGGAAGGAAAGGTAACCTTCCGAATCATATGGAGATGTTATCCCATAGAAAGTGGGATGAAAAAGAACCCCTTTTTATTTTTCTAGTGACCTCTAATAACGGAAATCAACCACTATGCAAGGATGGGAATGCTTACTTACCTTCTCATCCGATCGGCAATCAACACCACTCTCACAGCATCCAATAGAAACGTCTTCGGTCTTCAACTGTAGATGATGAACTCTTGAACTTCGTAGAACCTTGAATTTATAACTCATTTCCTCAATTTCTTGTTATTAGAAACTTCTCTATAGATTTCTTCTTCCCACGGCCTTATTGAGTGAATACAAAAGAAAATCTAAACTAAAGCAATGATAATCGTTTTTTTTTTTTATTTTTATTTTTTTTTTTTTTTAATATTACAATATAAACTGAAAAATAAATGATGAAATTACTACGACCGTGGGATAAAGACTTTACCACTTGATTCTGAACTTCACTAACTCACATCTTTTGATTTCTTTCGCTTTTGTACATAAGTCTTTAACATGTTAATTGTATTGTTACTTTACTTGAATATGAAATTTGCTCTTTCTTAAACGGTTGCTTTTAAACCTTAATTGACTTCAAATTTTTGATATTCTGCTTGTTGATAATATGTTTCAATGGACCTGTTATTGTCGAGAGAATGGTGCCAACTGCAAACAAGACTACAAGATAGAGTTAGCAATTCTGATGGCACCCTCATGATTGATAGAAATAGCACTCAAGAGATCAAAAAGTAGTGCTGAAATTGGTGCGAGGTTAGGTAGCTCATCATTCTACCCGGAATTTGCGCAGATGAAACACTCTAAACGGACAATTTAAGGTTTGGTGCCTCACTCATGGGTATTGAATGATCAACAACTCTAGTACTGTATTCTCTACCGGCAGTTTAAGTCCATTTTTGTCAGCTCTAGCCTCTCAACAACTAAGCACTCCGAATATAGTTCTATAATAGTTCTAAATTCAGTTGTTTCGGTTAGAACTCCGTATGTAAACGTAGCAAGAAGTATACTAAGTCACTCTAAAATATCTAAAAATTGGAGGTTTTCATGCAAATAATTTCGAAAAAGTTAAAAAATTTCTACCTAAAAAGTGTATACTTAAGAACTCTATATGCTTACACTCCCCCACACTTAAACTTTACATTGTCCTCAATGTAAACTAACTCATCCAATGTAAAATCAACATGGGAAATCCTAAAATGATATAAAACAAGCAATCAAAAACTAAAAAGATAAGGTGAAGAAAACAAATCTGATGGGTTGACTCCCATGAAGCAAATGATAGTATCATATAGCACTAGCCGGAACAACTGTGGGTCATCTGGATCAAATAGTGCTATCACCAGTAAAAGGAAACTTCAACAAGCCAAGAAAAAGAACAAACCGAGCACACCCTTATCTAGTTTTTTGTTTAAGACAACTACTTCTAGTCGTGGTTCAGGTTCAGGCTCTATAAAAGGATCTAGATAAAATACTTTCATGGGCTGGATTTCCTCGTAGGCAGGATCGAAAGAATCAGGTTGTAGAGTCTGGAATAACTCAAGTAAGAACTGAGAAGAACATAATAATAACCTGAACAATTATGGATCCTCAAAGTTAATCTGATTTGACTTACACAGTTGATTACTATGAAAATGGTCATTCTTAAGCAAATGTGTCGATTCTACTCTCTTAAAGTAATCAGGCTTAGTCTCAAAACTTAATAACTGACACATTTGAAATTCATACGTTCCCACATATGGAAGAAAATATTTTGGTGGGAAAACAAAGTCAATCTTGGTATTATATCCTTGGTAAACCACATCGACCAGAGGATGGGTTTCTAATAGCTGAACTGTTTTCTGGACATTAGGTTCAGGAAATATAGTTTGAAAATGATCTTGCAAAATAGTTGAGGTGCATATGTCAAGTCCCAAGTTAGGGACCTCTCTAAGACTCAAAGGTAAGGTACAGGGAGATTGATAATCACCCATACACTTAGAATCTTGGGTGTCTCCAGATAGACTAGTCACAATTTTCCTAATTTCTAGCTCGTCATACTCTTGAAAATAATCAATTGCTTCTTCTAAGTTATGATCAGGTGGTGCATAATCTAACAAAGTTTTCACCTCATTAATAACACTATCATTGTCAAAATCAAATCGAAATTGGTCTAGGCATTTCTCTAATGGATGATCTATATGGTTCTACAAATAAGTATCATTGACTATTTCATTAATTATGCAAACAGTTTCATGATTAATTAGATCGTTATTATCCTCTTCTAGGTGACCAGTAGGAATCTCAGAATGTACATGATTAGAAGGTATATCAGTTTGCACAACTACTGCCTCTGAGTTATGAAACTCGACAATAGTATCCCCTGTATAAACAGGTTCTTCTAAATCATCATCATATGAATACATAGGGTTTCTAATGCAAACCTCATCCTTTTGAATAGGCATATCATCATTAATATGATCGTGATTTGGACAAGATACACTAGATTCAAATGCCATAACAGTGTCATCATTCCTATAATCACAAGTGTCAAGTTCATCATCATTCTCAAAACACAAAGGTTCATCGTTCCTAACGGTTTCATTATTATTTGATAGACACATTTTAGTGTCTAAATTACACCTTAATTTCTAGTGAGTTAGTATTCGATTTTGTGTCTATTACGTGTTTTTATGCTTTTGTAGGTACATTAGAAGAATAAAGATTTGTGGAAAAATTGGCTCAAAAAGTGTTCAAAGCACCCGGGAAATGGATCAAGGCACCCACACTTTGGATTGGGGCACCCTTGGATCGGGATGAGCTGGATCGGACCAATTCAGCGGGTCAACTCGGCCCAGTCAACTCGGTCAAAGTCAGTTGACCGAGTCAAAGCTTCATCGAGACGGCTTCATCGGCAGCAAGATTTTGATTCAGTTTTTTTAGCGATTTCATCACAAATTGATAAGTACCCAATCTAATTAAAGGTTCGTATAATCGATTAGAAGCTTTAGAAGCCGAAGATAAGGGCTGGAGAATCATGTATTTGGCCGGAAAAGAGTTGCTGTTCCTGTTTGGATAGAAACAGGATTTACACGGTGATTAACCGAATTATACTGGGATTGGGATGTTCCAGAGAGTTCCTAAGTACTATATAAAGAGTTTACAAGCCTCAGAAATAAAGACAGAAGCCTAGAGAGCGATTCAGAGAAAATCCGGTGAAGTTCCGGTGCCGCCGGTGACCTGCTGGTGCTCCGGCCGGCGTGTTCTTCATCCACCATCACCGAAGAAGACGACTCAGCCACACTTATAAGTGTTGCTGTTCCACTGTTGCAGCTCTGCTCCTGTTGCGTTAAGTTTTGAACGTTCTGTTGCTTAAAGCTCTTTGTAACAGCTGAACCCTATTCTGTGACACTTATATACGTATCTGTTCAGCTGTTGCACTATTCTTAAACCGTGTAATCAATATTTTGAGCAATGAAATCAACTTTTGAGCAAGTTTTCTTCACCATGGGGTAAGTTTATTTACTGGGATGATGGATAAGGTATTTTTCTCAATTTTATGTGATTTAATTATTTTCTAATAATTATTTATAATTCTTTTATCATTATTTGCATGGATTTAAATTAGAAAAAAATAGTTTTTATTAAATAGTTGTGTTCTCTTTTGATGGGTCATGCTTAGTTAATTACTCTTGATGTCTCATGCTTAGGATTTACAATTATTCTTTTAGGAAACATATTTTTGGCAAACTTGAATTAAATTGTTAAAAAGAATTACATGATTAATCACATAGATTGTTAGAATTACCTGATTCCTGATTCCTGGTATTTTCCATATTTTCTAAAAATCATCTCTAGTGTATTTTCCTGATTTTTATTAGTTTAGGTTAAGTCTAATATTTTCTAAAATCATTACCTTCACAAGTTCGAGAATCGAATCTCTATTTACCACTTTCTAAAATTACATCATTAATATCATGAGAATTATGTAAATCAGAACTCGAATCATTATAAGGAGGACAATCATTTACTTGTTGTAAAATTTCAGAAAGTATTTGAGAAGATCTTTCAGTTGATTTGGCAATATTATGACAATACTGTTCAATTGATTTTCCAAGGTCGTGACTCCACTGTTCCAACATAGATGAGAATGATGCAGATAGTTCACAGTATGATCGATCATCTCTCTCATATTGTGAATTATACGTGTGTGAATAACAATTGGAATTAGTATAATGTAACTCATAACCTGGGTAGGGTTGGTAATAATCATAATCTTCACAAGGTCCGGAATGATCATACCCATGAGTATAATTCCAATCATTATTGACACACTCTCCTCTCCTAGGTTCCTGATGATAAAAAGGTGTATATATGTCGGGATCCATAATACAAGGCTAAATATACCCAGTGTGGTGGAATTTTTAAACAATCACAAGCAAGGCTGACTCAACCAAATCACCTATTGAATCTAGCAAACAAAAAGCATGATGTCTCCACTTAGATTGTTTCTAGAGCAGCTTCTATTCTTTCGAAAGGAAACTAGTTGCAGTTCTAGCAAACCTCTTAGAACGATCCGAATTAGATTAAGTCGAAGAGAAACATGATAATCTCTAAGGAGCTTTGATAACTCTGTCTCTTTGGCAACTTTTTCCTGGGTTACAAGGCGGCTCTAATCAACTTAAAATAATCTTCCCTGAACTTCGAGTTAGGCTAACAAAGTAACCAATACAGTCCTTTTGAACGAGTTTCCTTTAAGCTCGTTACCCTATCGGTCTCTTTCTAGTCAAAATTTTAAAGTTTAGGTTCGCGTTTGGTAACGTGTTCCTAAAGCGGGCAAGAAGGAAACGATGATGAAATCCGAGTCCTTATCTTATATGGCCAGTTCTTGCCCTTTTCTAGAAAAGTAAATCCGTATTCAGGTCCTCAACATATATGCACACGAAGGAGTACAGTAAACCCACTTGCAAGTGATTCGTGGGTTGATCGAATCTTACCTCCCGTAACAGACGGGGGATGAACCGTTGAAGTCGACTCAGGCCACTGACTCCTGTGTCAGTGTACGAACCAAGGGGCCGAGACAATATCGTAATTTTCGTCCTTCCCTGTGCAGTTTATATTTAATACTACCCTTCCGTAGGGTTTAAAAATAATAATAATGTCCGTTATGTCCAAAACTAAAAGAAAATTACAAAAATAATCAAAAATTTCCTAATACAGTTTTCTAAATTAAATTAACTAATAAAAATCCTAAAAAGTAAAAATTAACTATCTTTCTTCTTCTACGTTCTTTCAGCTTTAACTTTACTCCAAGTCTTTTAATTACCAAAATCTTTGGCTCAATTTCTTTTCGTTTCCGTTCCCAAAACCTGCAGCAGAAGATAAATACCAAAAAGCGTAAAATCGAACAAAATAATAAAAATCTAAAAAAAAATCTAACCTACAAAAAAAAAAAAATCTAATCGGAAAAAAAAATCTCCCCGGCAGCGGCGCCAAAAACTTGATGCGTCGGAAAACCGACTTTGTTTTACCGCAAGCGCACAGTGTCGGAAGATGTAGACAAGAGCAAATACGGTTCGTTCCCACGAGGAGTTTGGATTAAAATATTTTTTTAGGTTTTATTTATAAAGAATTAAATTAACTAATGAATTAAAATTATTTAATAAAGTTTGAAAACAATAAGAGAAAAATGTTAAGGTTCCGGGAATCCGTTGTAGATTAGGTTTTAATTGCGTTCGTCACATAGGGTCTCAATTTTACTCATGTACAGTATCAAATCTAGCTACTAATACACGGAAGATTTTTAATTAAGCACTAAAGAAAGAATTTTCGAAAAGAATTGTTTGTCCTCAACCTAAGGTAGAATCTCGAAAGTACTAAGTATACGGGGCATAAAAAGTCAAAGATTATTCATAAAACGATTTAATACGAGGTTTCAACGAGTCCTTCTACTAATCAAACAATGAACTATACGTGGCATAGAACATGAAAAATCATCGAGAGGGTAAAACGTTGAGAGAGAGACAAATTAATAATATTTAGTTCATACAGTTAAAAACTCTAGTTTCGAAACACAAATAAAAATCATCTCTGCAAGTTCATCCTTTCGCCCTAACAAGAGAATTAGCCCAACATGGCTTTCTCAAAAGACATATAAATTAATAATAAAATAAATACAAACTAACCCTTGTTCCAGCTTCTCTAATTTTCTGCCCGTAAAGCTTCTGTATCCGGAGGTATTCTCTTCTCTGTGAAAAGTTGTTCCTTTAAAATTATATCTAGGCTTCCCTTTATATAGGCTTTGGTAACCTCATCTTGATCCTCATCCAACTAGGAAACCTAGTCTCATTAAACTTTTCCACTTCCTTTTGATTCCTTGTCCAATAAGGAGACTTAACCTCCTCAAAAACCAACAAAAACCCTAATTTTCACGTCAAATGCGAGTCCAAAACGCTTCCCTTATTTCTCTTCCCGCGCAGGCCCAATAAGGCCCAACAGATACCAAATTCAAGTTGGTTTCACGGTTTTGCTCATAACTTCTTCATACGAACACAGAATGACCTCATTCTTTTTGCATTATGCACTTATCAATGGGTACCACTGGCTTCACTAAGTGCGAATCAGATCATTATTGCTACATAAAGAGGTCTGAAAACACTTTTATGATTTTGCTGCTATATGTGGATGATATACTTATTGCAGGGCCTAGCAGTGAAAGCAGTTTGCAATGAAATATTTGGGAGCTGCAAAGCAAATTCTTGGTATGAGGATCACGAGAGATATCAACCATGGTACCTTGAAGCTGTCGTAGTCAGAATATATGAATAAGATTCTGAAGAGGTTTAATATGGAGAGTGCCAAACCAGTGAGCACGCCTTTGGGTAGTCACTTTAAGCTAACCAAAGACCTGTCACCTAAGACAACAGAAGATGAGGCTTATATGAAGAAGATTCTTTATGCATCAGCGATTGGGAGTCTTATGTATACCATGGTTTGCACAAGACCAGATATTGCACCTGCAGTGGGAGCTGTGAGCAGGTACATGAGTAATCCAGGAAAGTAACATTGGGAGGAAGTCAAGTGGCTACTTCGATATTTGAAGGGTACTGCAGAGACATCACTTTGTTTCACAGGTTCTAGTATGAAGTTGCAGGGTTATGTTGATGCTGACTTGGATGGAGATATTGATAGTAGAAAGAGTACTACTGGGTATGTGTATACTTTGGGTGGTAATGATGTGAGATGGGGTTCTAATTTGCAGAAGATAGTAGCCTTGTCTACTACAGAGTCAGAATATATTGCTGCTACTGAGGCGAGCAAGGAGATGATATGGTTACAACGTGTTTTGGGTGAATTGGGTATGAAGAAAGGAAATGGAGTTTTGCATAGTGATAGTCAGAGTGCTGTTTTCTTAGCGAAGATCCGGCATAGCATTCCAGAACCAAGCACGTGGATATTAAATATCATTTCATTCGATCTTTGATAGAAGATGGTCAGTTGATACTTGAGAAGATTGATGGAGCAAAGAATCCAGCAGATATGTTGACAAAAGTGACCCTTGAGAAATTGAAGCTGTGTGTAGCTTCAGTGGGTCTACGAGCTTGATGACTGGTTCAGAGAGTTGCTGTGGTGATCGGTGTGTTTTGAAGTTTGTTCAAAGTGGAGTTATGGCGCGTTGTGATGTGACCAGTCCCCAAGTGGGAGATTGTTATGTTTGTGTGGAGCCTGGTAGTGCACGACCCAGTTTCGCACTTGACCCGATCCGACTGGCGGCCCGTTGGAAAATTAAAGGAAACTTTTTGAGTATATAGAGAGTTTCCCTATCTGGGGTTTGTATCTTATTATTATCAACGTTGTATTCCTCTGGAACTCTGTTTTTGAGATCATAGTGAAAACCGGAGCCGCTCCTTGGACGTAACCTAATTTGGGTTAACCAAATAAATCTTGTGTGTTCTTATTTTTCGTTTTGTTTTCTTTATAGCATCGATCTTAACAGTTATAACGTTCTTTGTTTCCCTGCTGTCTACCGCAAGGTACATTCTCTTTGATGCATTTCCAACATTTACGTGTTATTAAAACAAGATTTTATTTATCAGTTTATAAAAACATGACTTTTGCAAGCATACATATTACATAAGAAACGAGCATACATATTCCTCTCCTGAATAGGTTTGGTTTAGATGCTGACCAAAACAAACAAGCATACATATAATTCATAAGATAAGAGATCGACCTGATAATATTCTATAACTATATCTTCGTTCATTTATATAGATCTCATTTTCACAAATGAAAAAGGATCATCAATGAACTGCTCCAAATATATGCCAAGCCTTCTCCTCCTTTATTGACTCAAACGATGTGCTCCAAGCTTTTGCTTAGTAAAGTGGTGGAGGTTTCTTCTTTGGTGGTGGTAATGGCTTTGGTACTGCTGGGCTTTTCTTCCCAAGGTTAGGTAGTACTGTTGATGGCGCGGAGTCTTGGCTATGTGTTGGAGGCTTCTTCCTTGGTGGTGGTAATGGCTTTGGTACTGCTGGACTTTTCTTCCCCAGATTAGGTAGTACTGTTGATGGCGCAGAGTCTTGGCTATGTGTTGGAGGCTTCTTCCTTGGTGGTGGTAATGGCTTTGGTACTGCTGGACTTTTCTTCCCCAGATTAGGTAGTACTGTTGATGGCACAGAGTCTTGGCTATGTGTTGGAGGCTTCTTCCTTGGTGGTGGTAATGGTTTTGGTACTGCTGGACTTTTCTTCCCAAGGTTAGGTAGTACTGTTGATGGCGCAGAGTCTTGGCTATGTGTTGGAGGCTTCTTCCTTGGTGGTGCTAATGGTTTTGGTACTGCTGGACTTTTCTTCCCCAGATTAGTTAGTACTGTTGATGGCACAAAGTCTTCGTTATATGGTACTGGAGGTTTCGTCTTTGGAGGTGGAGGTTTCTTTCTTGGTGGTGATGGCTTTGGTACTGCTGGACTGATCTTCCCAAGGTTTGGTAGTACTGTTGATGGCACAGAGTCTTGGTAATATGGTGGTGGTGGATATTTTATATACGGTTTCCCGGGGGTAGGTGGTGTTCGTGGCACATAGTACGCCCTTTTTGGTGGTGGTGGAGGGGGTTTAGGCTTATACCTTGCAGGGGTTGGAGTGTTATATGCATTAGCGAAAAATGGAAAACTTAAAGAAACTATTACTACTAGAAGAGCACCAGTAGTAAATATGAAAGTCAGTGAGGCTTTCTTCCCACCTTTGTTTCTCATACTACTACTCATTTTTTCTTAATTGTGTTGTGAACTTAAACACATTCGCAACACCTTTATATAGAGATCTATAGAAACCTTTACCTTCTTATCAGGTCAGTAAAATTTCCAGACACATCATTAAATTCTTGTGTCCATTTAAATTATTTGGTCATTAATGATTTGAGTTTCTACGTTTTACTGGCGGCTTTCTTCTTGGAAGCCATCAGTGCTAATAATAGCCAACAGTTATCATTCGTTCAGTGCATGTCCCCTTATTAAAGGGCCACTCTACACACCCTTGCCAGAACCCATTTGCTTTTGCGTACAGTGTTCATGGCCACCTCTACAACTAATAATTCACAGCCAAATGTAATAATATCTGGACAATGTATTTTTGTTTTTTTTTTTTCCGTTGGAGACGATATTACAGAGGCTGCTACTATTGCAATTTGCAAGTGACAAGAGGCAATTTGTTTTCTTGTGTGTTTACTGGGCCATCATTGTTTACACACCCTGGTGAGAGTAATTTTGTTTTTCAGTGAAGCCTAACCCCACATCCAGGTGGGATTGGCGTTGGCGAGCTTCTGCAGGATCAATCAGCATTGTACGCCTAAATTCTTATGAAAGGGGTGTTAAGCCAACCGCCAGAAACCCTGTGACAGGTACATTTTTTGGTTAGAATACCCTCTCAATTTCTTTTGATGTGAGTTTTTTTTATTTTTGGTTCTAAAATATGGTACAGATGCCACTCCATAAAAAGCTAAGCATCCTAAAGGCACAAATGGAAGATCGTTATGGTAGGGCATAATATCGACAACATTTTCTGAACTAGTATATCAAATTCAATGTTTGAAATCCCTTTGTGCATTATCCTTTCCTATATGCTGCTTCAAGTGGAAAGCACAAAGTTTGCGACAAATGTACGAGTCTTTTTTTCTTCAAGGGGGGATAGCTGATGCTATTGAATGAAATATAATTCGGTAAAAAGACGCGTTCCTTAACTATGCCCAATTAGAGCCAATCTTTTCCCTCCATAATAATTTGGACTTACCGCCAAAATGAGATAGATTCATTTTCCATCCATAATAATCTTGATTTACCGCCAAAATGAGATGGAGATTCAAATTTGGATAACTATGTATATATATATTGTTGACGTTCCTGGGGTGAGTCTTGATCACACTGATACCAAAGTTCAAATCGAAGACACTAATGATCTAACGATACGTGCTAATAGCAGCGTTAATTAAGAGTCTGGAGTAGTCAAGTATATTCAAATGCAAAGAAAGATTAAAAACGTTAATTGTAAATTCAGGTTACCATTTGATGCTAATCCTCATGGAGTTTCATCTTGTGTTTATTCTGGTGTACTTGTTGTTAATGTTAAGAAATTTGTTCGTGTTGAAACCAACAAACCTCAAGTTGTTAAAGTGACTGCTGAATATAGTGCGAAGTTCAGTTAAAGAAAATCATGCAGAGTACTTTTGGTGATGATAGAATGGGAAGTTAGTGTTTTTTTGTTGTTGGAAATATTTTATTTTTGCTATTCAGTTAAGTAGATTGTATGAATAATGATTTAATTATGATTATGATTAATGGTTTTAAGTTGTTCTTCGTTTCATTTACGATGGATTAAACACCCTGCTTTTGGAGCATTTGGGCACCAAAAATCTTTCATTCTATTGCATGAATTTAGTTGTACCCCTAAGATACTTCCCCTGTGACCTGGCCAAAAAACATTGAGTTTCAGTTCACAAACTAGAAAATTGATGAGTTGGTCTATTTGACTTTCTCTGGCTAATATTCTGGTTAGAACTAAAAGTGAATTTATTGTTTATTTATAAAAAATTATTTTGTTACTAAAATTATCTTGATGGGACCAAATAGTCACTAGCCTATATTGTGGGTGGAAATAACAAATCCACTTTTCACTTCTATGTGAATGAGAAACTTTTGGTTTGTCCCACATGGGATAAACCAAGGATGAAGTCTATCTATATTACCACGAAAGTTGCTTCTAAGGGAAAAAAACTTGTGGATTGGATATGGACAAGGGAATGGGCTAGTGGGAAAACTCATATATGTGCACCGAAGCACGAACGCGGGCTTGCGGAGCTTGTGTGTGTTTTTGCGTGAGCTCGGCGTATACCAGCGTGTGCCTATCAAGATTCAACGGTTTTATTTTATTAAATTCCTTTAATAAATTTTACCGTTTCAATATTAATGATATTTATTAGAATTAAATAAAAAATCTTTTTATTAATGGTTTTAAATTCAAAACGAATTTCTTCTCCTATAAAAGCAGAAAAGGTTTTTCATTTTTTCCTCACCCCAGTCGCAGCCACTGACCTGACGACTTTTCCCCTCTTCTTGCTTTGTTTTGCGCACTAGTTTATTTCTTCAATTTTCTTCTATTGTTAAGTTCACAACGGGCCAACGAGTCTTGCTAACTGGGTTGGTATCAGGTGGTTTTATCCTGGATTCGATTTTTCATCTCTAAAGATATAGCAACATCTTCTAAAGGTGTACCTGACAAATATCGAGTTAAGGGCAGTCTGTTGAACAGGCGACTCCATCTCTCTGTGCTTGTGTGGTTGTATGAGTGTTCTGTTTTTCTAAGGCATAACCCATTTTAAGTGTTTTGTTCAGTTTGTTCATTGTTACAGGATTTTTATCCAACATTCTTAACTCGATATCTCATTAATTCTGTAACAAAGGAAACGTGAAATAATTTTGGATGTTGGTTCAGAATGGGGATGAAGCCGGAATACATTTCAAAGGAAGAAAAGAAACAAATAGAGTGTTTCTTATTCTAGAGAGATTCGTCAAATTAAAATACTTTATTTCTGGTTTTGAATTGTTATAAAACAGAGCATCTTTGTTGATTCTTCTTTACCGGAACGTCAATTAACGTCAAGGAGACAGAGTCAGATATTGTTTCGTCTACTTCTACTCCATAATTTCTATGGCACCACTAACAAGAATTGCTTCAGCCATTTCGATGATATCGTTAAGTGGGTGTAGGAAATACAACAATCAGCTGAAGTATGATGAAGATGTAGAAACGAATATGATGGGAGCAAAGACTTCTGATTTGGATGTGTTCAACTAGTCTTCTTCCAAGTCAAGGATTCTTGGGGTGGACCTCTTGGCTTATTGACTATAACTGGCTTCATGTTTTTGAGGAAGCCAATGATTTATGGACCTTCATCTCCTGTACTTCGACTCAATCCATCAAATTGATCGAACAACAATAGTGTCATTGAGAGGAACATCAAAATATTTAAACCAAAATTTAATATAACCAACACTGTGATCAATATGAATCCTTGAAACTGAACCCTAGATTTCAAATCGAGATTTGAGATTTAGAACAAAACAATCATGAGATATAAGTTATCTATAATAACCATTGATGAATTTTGAGACGTGGGTGTTCATCCAATTTCGATACTTCCAATGTTTGGCCTCAGTAGCGGTTCGTCTTTGAAGATTTTTGCTGTGTGAGAATGAAGAGTTTAGAGCTTTGATTTGCTTTATTTGGGTAGCAATGGCGGGTCTTGATAATTTTAGAGGTTCTCAGCAGCAGAATTTCCATGGCGGTACAACTGATGCAGGTGAAGTTTCAGCCATGGTGGTGGCGGTGAAGTTTCATTCATGGTGATGAAGCTGTGTAATTTCCTGAGGGGTTTAATGTTGTTGCGAGGAGTCAACAAGGTTCGATTTTGGCGATTGAGAATCAGGAGAGTTGAAATAAGTCAGAAATGGGTTTGCTTCTTTTGTTCGAAATTGAATATGGGTTTGATTCTATTGTTCTTTGGTTCTTGAACGAGAAGAAGAAGATGGTGATAGTTACGGTGGGAAGAGGTGACCGTGGTTGCTAGAAAAAGAAGGTGATCTTTTTAGGGTTAAAATAAAATTCACGAAAATACCATTTTGCCCTTTTTCATATGACTCATAAAATTATGGACTCTAGAATTGTAATCCTCGTTCTGTTAGTCCGGCCGGACTATGTGAGTTTGGCCAAGGTTGCATCGGGAAGGGATTCAGGCTACACCCGCGTCTCAGACTCTGTGGGCTTCTTCATTTCCTAAAAAAAAACAAAAAAAAACAGACAGGCCTAATTAATGAACCTGTGTTGGGCATTTATATGTGGGCCTCTTTTTAATTGTAATGAACCTGCATTGGGTATTTAGATATAGGCTTCTTCTTATGACACTAATTTTGGGTACTCAATTTGGGTTGGGTTTGAGTTAAGTCCTAGAGATGGTTTTGGGTGCATTCCATTTCTAGCTGATGATATGTGTTTGGCCAACTGCATTCTTTGGCGGGGATTTGATGGAGACTCCATGGCTCAAAGGGAAAAATCTTTCGCTCAATTGGTGGTAGCAACGATAATCATGTATGATTTATTAATTATAATCATAATATATTTGAATCGTATGCATGATGTCTTGAAGTTATTAGAACGGTTAAAACATTAAATTCAACAACCGTATAACACGTTTGATGAAACGTTGAGATGCACTAAAATTAAATGCATTAAAATCAAGACACATAATAGAACGTTGTTATCATGCTCTGAAGTGATTTTTCATAAAGCATATGTGGGTGTTGATTATTTGATTATAAATAAATCATATTCATATTAAATTAGGCAATATTTTATAGAAATCGTAAGGATTTTATTTATAAAAAAATAAAATAAAATAATACTAATTGTTATGAAAAATATCAAGAACAAGTTTTTTGGTACAATGTCTGAAGTCAATCTGGTAACCAATGTGAGAGACTAGTAGGTAGACTCTGGTGCTACCAAGCATGTTCACGGAAACAAAGATGTGTTCACCTCCTATCAGAAGGTAGGGGAAGGAGAAAAACTCTATATGGGTAACTCGTCCGTAGCACAGGTTGCGGGAAAAGGAAAAGTTGGGTTGAAGCTCATTTTTGGCAAAACTCTCACACTGAAGAAACTGTTCATGTTCCGGACATCTGTAAAATTCTTGTACCTTGTAGTATATTAGATGATAAGGGTATTTATGAATCTGGGAAAAATAATGTAACTCAGTGGAAAGAGCTATAAGACAGAGGGTTTTTACAAATTAGATGTAACCTCAATTTAAATAAATAAAATTGATTCTTTTTATGTTTGTGTGTCATTGAATGTTGGACTTAGCAGACTTTGTCATGTTATTCAATGAAAAATCTGGCGAGCATAGGATGCATTCCCAAATTTAATTTGGAAAGTAAACATAAAGGTTAAATTTGCATAAAATCTAAATATTCTAAAATGTCTTATAAGAAAAAAATATTCTAGAAAAATTCTAAACCCTTAGAATTAATTCCTCAGACCTAGTTGACTTGAACTCAGTTCAAACTAGAGGTGAAAATAAAATCCCTTAAGGAGATGATGAAGCCATGAATTAGTTCAGGACTACCTGCGAACTTGTGGGGGGAGGCCTTCCTCTCAGCTTGCTATGTCCTGAACAAATTAATTTTAAAGGATCAGACAAATCTCCAAATGAATTATAGAAAGGTAGACAACCCTTTTATGCATACTTCATAAATGTGGGGGGGTGCTTGGATAAGATTTCTATCCCTCCACCTAAGAGGACATAGATATGACCCAAAACTGTTAATTGTGTCTTCATAGGATATCCTGAATACAATACAGATTATATGTTTAGGGTTGTGAGTTCTAATACTTCAGAAATTGATATGAATACCGTTAAGGAAACTAGGAATGTTGTGTTCTTTGGAAAAAAATAATAATTTATTTTTCCTTGAAATCTGAATCTCGCATGATATGTGTTGATCCCCTAGATGTCCTTTCTACGTGTCACACACTACTTCTATAGAAAGATGAAGTTGAGCCTAGAAGAGGCAAAATATTTAGAATAGAGAAATCTTTTAGAGCATGAAAGTTTTGATCATGTAATGATTTCTAGTGGGTTTAAAATAAATGAATATGACAAGTATGTTTACACTAAACTTATGAATGATACCTGTGTGATTGTATGCTTGTATGTTGATAATCTGATTATACTGGATACAACCATAGATGTAATTTAATCCACTAAGAACAAGTTAAATGATACCTTGACATGAAAGACTTAGTTCCTTCTGATTTAATCTTAGGGATGAAAATTAGAAGAGAGTCTAATAGATATAGTCTTAGTCAATCTCATTACATTGAATTTGTACTTAGAAAATATAACCAATTTGATAGGAGCATTGGGCTGCACTTTTTAGAGTGTTAAGGTATCGAAAATACACTTTAAACTTTGTTTGAGTTATAAGAGATACTCTGCAGTCCTTGAAGGAAATTGTAATGCAAACTGGATAGAAGACTCAAAGGAGTCTAAATCTACGAGTGGATACGTTTTTCACTCTAAGATGTGGATCAGTGTCTTGGAAGAGTTCCAAACAGACCTGTATCGCTCGGACCACTATGGAATCCGAGTTTATTGCGTTAGTTAAAGCAGGAGAGGAAGCCGCTTGGCTAATATGCTTTTTAGAAGACATTCCTCTCTGGCATAGGCCTGTGCCAGCTATATCTATACACTGCGATTGTCAAGCTGCAATAGCTAATGCTAAAAATAGCAATTATAATGGAAAATCCATTCATATTCGGAGAAGACAAAATTCTCTAACACAACTAATCTCGAATGGCGTTATTTCTGTTGACTTTGTGAGGTCTAAGGAGAATATCACGGACCCTTTGACGAAAGGCTTGTCCAAGGAGATAGTTAGTAATGCATCGAGGGGGATGTGACTTAAGCTCATCAATTGAAACTTGCCATGAAGGATACTCAACCTTGCTGACTGGAGATCCCAAGGTCAAGGTTTTGAATGAGACAACTAATTTGTGGTGGGTAAAAATTAAACATTATCAGAGAATTATTTTCTCTGTCCCTTCCCTATGGTGTAGACGTGATAGTGTGACTGCATGTGAGGATGACTTATAGTAAAGTCTTAATGAGTTCTATAGTTTCAGTTTAAGATTGAAGTGGGGTGTAGCAGTTAACACTCTTGATAGAATTCACCTATCTGAATGAGGAAGTGGGTCGCTTCCTATGAGAACTGAGCTGATTCTCTAGAGCATTCTGAGAAACGGGATATGTCCAGGGCCAAAACAGACACAACAGCGTGAACTTAAACAACAATCTTGAGAGATATCTCGCGTAAGGAGCTATTGAAGAACTACACCAAACGATGGCAGTTCAAGACATCGCGTTCACTATCCATCAAGTAGTTCCAGTACTTCTCACTAAGCAAAGGTTCAATTCCATATGCTCACCTGTTGTTTAAGAGGTATTTCTCGTTTTCCGATTTTCTGATTTATCGCCTTCTTCATTTCATGTGGGGGATTGTTAGAATTAAAAGTGAATTTATTGTTTATTTACAAAAAAATTATTTTGTTACCAAAATTATCTTGATGGGACCAAAGAGTCACTAGCCTATATTGTGGGTGAAAATAACAAATCCACTTTTCACTTCTATGTGAATGAGAAACCTTTGGTTTGTCCCACATGGGATAAACCAAGGATGAAGTCTATCTATATTACCACGAAAGTTGCTTCTAAGGG
The DNA here is from genome assembly GCA_023531435.1 of Papaver californicum. NCBI lineage: Eukaryota > Viridiplantae > Streptophyta > Magnoliopsida > Ranunculales > Papaveraceae > Papaver > Papaver californicum. The sequence continues at coordinate 415,212 of JAJJMC010008872.1, forward strand.
AAAAAAACTTGTGGATTGGATATGGACAAGGGAATGGGCTAGTGGGAAAACTCACATATGTGCGGTGCTTCGCACCGAAGCACGAACGCGGGCTTGCGGAGCTTGCGTGTGTTTTTGCGTGAGCTCGGCGTATACCAGCGTGTGCCTATCAAGATTCAACGGTTTTATTTTATTAAATTCCTTTAATAAATTTTACCGTTTTAATATTAATGATATTTATTAGAATTAAATAAAAAATCTTTTCATTAATGGTTTTAAATTCAAAACGAATTTCTTCTCCTATAAAAGCAGAAAAGGTTTTCATTTTTTCCTCACCCCAGTCGCAGCCACTGACCTGACGACTTTTCCCCTCTTCTTGCTTTGTTTTGCGCACTAGTTTATTTCCTCAATTTTCTTCTACTGTTATGTTCACAACGGGCCAGCGAGTCTTGCTAACTGGGTTGGTATCAGGTGGTTTTATCATGGATTCGATTTGTCATCTCTAAAGGTATAGCAACATCTTTCTAAAGGTGTACCTGACAAATATCGAGTTAAGGGCAGTCTGTTGAACAGGCGACTCCATCTCTCTGTGCTTGTGTTGTATGAGTGTTCTGTTTTTCTAACGCATAACCCATTTTAAGTGTTTTGTTCAGTTTGTTCATTGTTACAGGATTTTTATCCAACAATGATAAAATAGAAAAAATGCATTTGGAATCTCAAATTTTACAGCGTTACAGAGTATATTATAATATGGTTGAGTTAACTAAGAGGATTCTATTGAGGTTTGAGGAGGTGCATGCAGATGTTTCTCGTAGAAAACCAATGTCAAGAGAGCAAAACATGGAAAAGTTTAGGAATTTCAGTGGTTTGCTAGGAGTCTCTCATGGAGGTAGAGAAAATGAATCGGAGAACATATTTGGGGGTATTGTGGATAGACATGCGAAACGCACAACTGAAAAAGAACTTGCTAGACTCAACTGGAAAGGAGAGGCTAGTAATGTGAACTTAGGGCGTGGCAAAAAAAACCCAGCCAAGAAATACCAGAGGGTTAAGTTTATTAGGTCCGTTGACACGCTTAAATCGGAGGTAATAGAAGCGCATAGTGCAGTTAAAGAAGTAGTCAAGGGCTTCATTCTAAAGTTGTGTGTTACATTGTACTCACCTGCGGCCATGTACTACGTCCTCCAATTACATTGTTGATCAATATTAACCACTTATTTAATTTATATAATAAGATATATTTTTATTTTATTATTTTTAGCCATCATTATTTTACTACTAAATGTTTGATTTTAATTATTTTTTTATTTTTTTATTTTTTATTTATTATTATTATTATTATTATTATCATTATTATAAAAGGAAAATTTATTAGAATGAAAAAACATTTTACATTGAAATGGTAGGAAGCCTCGCTACAAGCTGGGCTCCTACCCCTTTTGGATGGAAATGTCTAGTCTGAAGAACAAAGAGTTGTCGATTTTGTAGTTATAGTCAAAGCTAGCTACGTAATTCTGCAAGCTTTTTACAAAAGCTACCGTATCCTCTCCTAATTCCCCTAGGGTAGTGAAGGCAAGCACCCCGAGCCCATAGCCGTGGGCAACATATTTGTCCAGGTATTTGGTTCGTTTGCGGGTGATGGCGTTTGAGATGGCTTGTCCTGGCGTGTAAGCTAATCTCCCCCCTCCTGTGAACGGGGGCACTCCGGTGACATCTAGGAAGACGTCGCGGCCGTTCTCCCAGTTTACATTGAGATGTCCGCAGGCGGTAGAGAATTCTGGTTGTCCGATAAGAAACCCAGTTTGACTTCTTTACGCGCAGACACACCATCCCGGAAGCACATGTCCGCTAGCACGTCTCAGACCAGGTCGTGTCTGAACTTGAGGCCAACTTCGCTAGCACAGTGCAAGGCGTGGTCGCCAAAGACGTCCATCCCTCTGCCGCAACTGGGCATGAACTGCCCTCCTCAAACATGGGTATCCCGAGTCTGTAGATAAGCGCAACCCAGAACTTTCTTGGCCCAATAGCCTGGTTGAGCCCAGCAATGTGGACTTCCTTCAGGAAGTCTTGGGTGTGATTGATCCTGGTGCATTTCCAAAGGAAGCTGTCACGCTCACACATAGTGAATCTTCCTGGGATGTTCTTCTTCACAGCATCAAAGTAGAGAACTACCAATGAGTGCATTGGGCTGGGGACAACAACTTGGATGTTGTAAGAAGACTTCAAGCCGCAGACCTGAATGAACCTGGACAAGGCAAGATGATAGCTAGGGAGTGTGTCAGAAACTAACTGAGTTCTAAGGATGGTATTCTGCACCTGCATGGTTTGAGAGTAAGAAGCTAGGTAGCTATAGTGGCTGGTGTCTGCCATAGTGTAGACCCCAAGCCCACCATCTTTGGCACGCTTTTTGCAACCTTTATAGTGTTGCGAATTTTGTTTTCAAACCCTAATTTGAGATTTTGAACTACTTTGTCACACTTTTGACACATTTATTAGTGTTGCTGCTCAAGTGTTTCAAAGACCTTTTAAATTGAATTCTTTCCCTACACACATTAGTTGTCTCTTTAAGCAAAGGATTAATGTGATCAAAGTGGGATTTTGGCCAGTACAGGCTACCTAATTATGTTTGTCACAATTTTGACATTTTAATTTAAGTACAGCTATGGCACTTTAATTAAATATATAAATACACACACATATACATATACATATATATATCTATATATATATATATATAGGTTAATATTGCTCAATTTGAACATAGATATTAACATAGATAATTTTGGGGATTCAACTTGTGAAATATAGCACCCGAAAATAATACTCAATTTGATCTATACTAGTGCGCAATACATCTAGGAGCCTAAGAGATTTTATATTATAAAACATCTGGGAAACTTGTCGTGTGCGCCAGTGTTGTTCTAATGATTTTGTGAAAAGATAGGAATAACTGCCTGATGAAACTCAAAATGCTCTGTACTAGTGTGCAATACATCTAGGAGCCTAAGAGATTTTATGTAAAAATCATAGAAAATATGGAAAACTTGTTGTGTGCTCCACGGTTGTTCTAATGATTTTGTGTAGTGATAACTATTGATTAAATTCATCAATTTGATCGTATATGTTGGCCAGACATATAGAGAGAGGAAAAGGATATGCGCCTGAGAGAGAGGAATAGGGATAAGCGCCTACAAGAGAATTCTTTTATAGAATTTGAAACTTTATTATTTCTCCTTGAGAGGTGATTTACTATTTTATCCTTGTCAAAAACCCACCATCTACAGTTTGGTACTACTAATTTCTTGGAGAATTTTTTCCGGTGCTCCGTCATCTTCCAGTTGATATAGTGTTTTCGAGAGATTTCTTATGTTTATACGGCTTCTATTATTTACAATAGAATATCTATGCCACGACTCTTCCCTTTGAATGCTGGAATGATCATAAACACGATTAGGAGTCGGGTAAGATATTATTGTAGAGTTCGGTTAGTGCAACGATCTCTCTATTAAGTGCTGGATCAATCTAGTCTAGTATATGTTGCATGTCGTGTAGTTGATCTAAAATTTGTATAAACTAGAGTGGAGCAAATTAGAAGTATAACTGTCCCACCTTCTTTATGGTTATTAACCAAAAGATTCCGTAGGATATTGATCAAAACCAATGGATTGATTCTGATTGTATCCCATGGTTGGTTGGAAGTTATCGAAAGATTGAGAATTATAACTAAACTGAATACCACCATAATACTCATGATCTTATGCACCATACATGTTTTTTCTGTAAGGAAACATGATGAGACACAAAGAGTAGGAAAAGAAGAAGAAAAATCAAACTAAAAATCTATAAATAAAAATAAAAATGATGTATACAACCTGTTTGTCGAATCTACCTCCCGCTTTTAACGGATGAAAAATTCCACCAGCGAGTTGTTTCCACCACGAAAACCTAAAAATTTGAAAAACTCTAAGAGAAAAACTTAAAATAGAACAAAAAACAAATCACAAACAAAAACAATTGTCAACTGCTCCCTGGCAGCGGCGCCAAAATTTGATAGGTTATCACCCGAACAAAATATTTCATATAATTTCTACAATAACGAGTAGAGTAGCAAGTATGGATTCGTTCCCACAGAGAGTAGAATTTTTGTTTGCTTTTGACTTCTTAGGGTAACCAGGAGGTTGTTGAGTTTCTTAACTAAACTAAACTAAATTAAAAGCAAAGTGAATAAAGGTTGTGAACAAAAATAAAAAAATACTGGTTAGAGGTTTCATCTTCCATCACCAAACATGTTCATCAACCGATTAGAGTCAACATCCACTCTCTCTTCATACCAATAACCTTAAAGTATCCCCACTCGGTGTAATACTTCGTTACGCCTCCATATGTCAACATGTACTGAAATCACTACTATTTGAATTCTTTTCCACCAAATAACCTAGTGCTAATCACTAAGAGATTCAACTTGAAGAAAGCATTAATATTTGTGAGACGAGTTATTCATAGGAAATACATCGCACAATCGTGGCATATTCAACCTAGGTCAAGCTTTACTTGTGACTTCCTTCAAGATTCACACCACCAATGATCACAAATTACTACTAGTTATTAGGGTTATTGATATAATTACCTAAGATATCTACTTAGTTATAGATAAGTTATTAAGGATACTTAATTCACGATTTTAAACATACAAAACAACTAATCATATTACATGAACACAATCACATAATTGTTATACATAGTAAAACATGACCGGTAAAAAGCGATAATGAAAATTAAAACTAACCAGCCAGATTGATTCCCATGTTTAGAACTTCCGATTACATCTCTAACCAATAGAAGAATCATCTACTCATGGGTTTACTAAAACCCATTAAAAATATACAATAAAAGAATAAAGGAGAAGATTAAAAGAGAAAATATTCTAATTCCCCCCTTTAAAAGGGTAAACCATAACTTGCTCTCTTTCCTATGGAGAAGTTATATAGAAAATTGTATCTAGGCTCCCCTTTATATGGGCTTTGGTAACTTCCTCTTGATGTCTATCCAACTAGGAAACCTAACCTCCTCAAACTTTTCCACCTCCTTTTGATCTTTTCCAACTAGGAGACTTAACCTCCTTAAAAATCAACAAAAATCCTATTTTCACGTCCAAGGCAAGCCCAACACGCAATTTATTCTTTCCTTCTCGCGCAGGCCTAATAAGGCCCAACAAAAGCCAAATCTAAGTTGTTTTTAGGGGTGAGAAACGGGTGGAACTCATGGATTTGGTACCACCCAAATCCAACCCATTAAAATGACGGGTATTAGATATGCATCCATGTCCAATCCATCACCCGCGGATTTAACACCCATAGATGGGCGGGTAGGCGGATTGGATTGGGTAAATCCACGGATTTCATGTTTTTATTAGGAAAAATAAAAATAGTTCATATGTTAATAAAAAAACCAATTTAAACATTAAAATACTGAAATTTAATTAATATATTAAATTATTACAAAATAACAACGCTAAAATTATAATAATGTCATCCCAACGACCAAAAGTAAAATTTAAGAGTATATTCAGTACTGCTTGCTTGACAATTTGAATCATCGATAAAATTAGGTTAGAATGAAAACATTAAAAGTTATATAGTAAATATACATATGTTTCTCTATATTTTATAAATTTCCTATTTACCCTAAACATAGCGGGTGTGGGTATCCAATGGATTTCTATACTTGCACCCGCACCCAACCCATTATTTAGTGGATTTTAAAAATGCATCCATGTCCAACCCGTCAATGAATGGGTTGGGTGTCCACCCGCCAAACTGCGGGTGGATCGGGTCGGATTGGCGGGTTTGGGTTCATATGCTCACCCTTGGTTGTTTTCACTATTTTGTTCATAACTTCTTTGTCCGAACTCGGAATGACCTTAATATTTTTGCGGTGGATTCGTATTTTAATTTTCTTCAAGATAATGATAATAACTTATGGATTTGGATGATTTCTACTTGGTCTTTGGTCCTTCTCCATTAGTAGACTCCACTTTTTAACACTTTTATAGTCATTTCCACTTCTTTTGGTTGATTCACCTAATATGAAACATAAGATAGAAAACAAATATAATGAAAAATAATGTGCAAGAATAATAGATAATATAAGCATGAATTTGACACTCAAAACATGTAGATTATGCACCTATTATGAAGTTGTTCATACCATCTATTCTTGTGATCGTCCAGGGTCCTTTTCAGATTTGAGGCTATGGTTCGTTTGTTGCTGGATTGAATTTTTCCAACTGACTGCTAGTCATCACACTACAAGAAAAACGGGTTTAAGCGACATGCCGTTTTAAGTCGCTTGAAGCCCCTTTTAAGTCGCTATAACCGTTATAGCGACTAAAAGTGCCACTCGCTCCGGTGGTTGCCCAAAGCCATGTATCTCAAAGTCTTAAGCGGCCAGGCAGTCGCTCTAGTAATCAACCAACTTACCTAAACCGAGTAATCTTCTTATTGCTTAAGATCTAGACCAACTACCATGAAGCAAGTAAAATTGTGATCGCTTAACATCTACACCAACCAATATAGCAAGTAAAATACCAATCGCTTCAGATAGATCAACCATTCTAAAGCAAATAAAAGACCTAGTTGCTAGATACATGGAGCAACTCGACCTAAAATTGCTTGGTTAAGGTTTTAAGCGACCAAGTAATTTTGCTCGCTAAAAGCGATTTCTAATTTTGATTGGTATGAAATTGATTGCTAAAGCTTTTAAGCTATCAAAGTTTTTACTCAAGTTGATTGATTAAAGGTTTAAGCGACCAAATTATTTGAAATTCTGGTTTTGATTGGCCTAAAATTGATTGATTGGCCTAAAATTGATTGCTTAAATTTTTAAACTACCAAATTTCTTTGCTCGCTAAAAACAAATTGTGATTAGATAATCCCAAATTATAATTATAATTAACAATTAATATTAGACATTATCACTAATTAAGATTATATAATTAAAAATAAATAACAAAATTAAATTAAAATTAATACTGAAAACAATTATGAACCAAATTAAAATCATAATTATCAACTTTATTATTAATGAATTTAATTTATAGCATCATTTGGTTAAAAAAATTACAATCATTTTTGACAG
>JAJJMC010008872.1:440628-486581 GCA_023531435.1 Papaver californicum
TGCTACTGGTGGACTGACCTTTCCAAGGTTTGGTAATATTGATGACATGGAGTTTTGGTTAAGTGGTGGAGACTTCTTTAGTGGCGGAGATTTTTTCTTTACTACCGGTGGTATGACCTTTCCAAGGTTTGGTAATATTGATGGCACATAACCTTTGCTATACGGGGGTGGTGGAGATTTAGGCTTATATGTTCTGGGGGTTGGGGTTGGTGACTTTATTGGCCTGTATGCATTAGCCAAAAATGGGAAACTTAAAGAGACTATTACTACTAGAAGAGCACTAGTAGTAAATAAGAAAGCCAGTGAGGCTTTCTTCCCACCTTTGTTTATCATACTACTACTCATTGTTTCTAAGTTGTGTTGTGAACTTAAAACACATTCGCAACTCCTTTATATAGGGAGCATAAAAACCTTTACCTTCATATCTAACCAGTAAGATTTCCAGTCAAAAAAACACATCTTTGAAATCTCAATGATTTGGCCATTAATGGTCTGATTCAATGTCTTTTGAGTTTCTACCTTTTAGTGGCGGCTTTCTTCTAGCTAGGAAGCCATCAGTATTACTAGCTAAACAGTTTTCATTTATACAGTGCAGGTCCCGGCCATATTAATGGGCCATTCGTTTTCACATAAACTGCTCATGGCCGCCTCTATATCTAATAATTCACACCCAAATATAATCATGTGGATAACTTGATAGCTTTTTAGATCTCATTCTTCCGGGGGTTTGTACTTGGCACTGTCTTTTTTCTTCTTCTTTTTTTCGTGGGGACGATTACAGAGGCTGCTACTGTTGCTAGTGACAAAAAGCAATTTGCAGAAGCAATTTGTTTCCTTCTTTGCATTTATTGGTCCATCATTGTTCACATACCCCGGTGAGAGTAATTTTTTCTGATGGAGTGAAAACAAAGGCAAGAGAACACTGGAGTTAGTTAAATGGCATCTAATTTGTAGAAAAAAGAAGTTTAATAGACTTGCTTTAAAAATCTGCAGACTATATATGATCAATTCTATACTAGTGGATGTCGAGATTCGCAGTAGAAGATGCATTTTGGAGAAATTTGGTGGCAGAAAAATATGGTACAAATGCCACGCCCTGGAAAGCTAAGCATTCCTAAAAGGCACATATGGAAGATCGGCATGATAAAACATCAACAACATTTTCAGAATTATCAAATTCAATGTCATAGAAATATAAACGCATTTTCCAGTCGACCTTTTCGATATCCCAAGAGCTTTTTGTTGTGTAATTACAATCACATAGGAGTATTAAACAGACTACAAGACTTGGGTACCCTGTGAAAAATTTACAAGTGCTCAAAATCTCCACCAAGAGCATGAGAAGATTCAAATAATCAAAGGGGGTAGCAGGAACAAATCTATATAACTAAACCACCAACTCCTCTAATGTAGCAGTTTAAACTGCAGTCCACTACAGTCATAATAACAAACAGATCAATAACTCATTCTGCAGGAAACCATATCATTTATTTTGCTAGCTTTTTAAGATAGAGTCACATAATGGTTCTGGAAGTTACAAAAGAACGTTACTGAATTGAAAATGCCTGCTGCACTCAATAAACTTTAACCCAGAAGAAGACAAAAGCGTCAGTAGCCAGAGTACCCCACCGGGGTTGGTTTTTTTACCATTAAAAAGTAGTGCATTCTAATTTCTAAATTGCACTGAAGCTTTCAAATTTCTGGCTAACATAAAAACATCAAGAACCCGGCCGGGGGGGGGCGCGGGCCCAAACACCTCCCAGCTTGCGTGTGCAGCTTAACCCAAATTTGGTTTGTGAAAGAACTGTGACGGAAAAAACATTCTGAACTCTTGAGCTCCAAACTGCATAAATCGTGCTGCACAGGAACCACAATATCTCTTCCGCAGACATCCTATTCTAGCAAGACTATATAACATGCTTTTGTTGCCAAAGGCTGGAACCTTATGATTCAAATTACACCAAAACAAGCAAACATTACAATTTTCACAGAAAAAACACAGTTGTTTGAGGAAGACCCAACTGACTGAAGCTGAATCATTGGAATCATACAGTGCAACTGAACAAACATACAAAAAGTGCACGGTTTGCAGCAATCCTGAAAACAGAATTGATAGCCAAATGTTTATAGGAAAAACCAGAGAAACTTCTAACTTAGTATAATACCCAAAGGTGATACGAGTTATAAAATCTGCCATATATAACGAAATGAACTTAATAACTAGTTTTAAAATGACAAACACCAAAAATATAATCAATCATATTATAAAGATAAGGAAAAGATTAGGAAGTTTACAGTTTGCATTGATGAGATCATATTACAAATACATAACACAACAAGACTATCATCTATCATATTCATGAGAAAGAACTAAATTTAAAGAGAAACAAGTATACCTGAAACCAACTGTGTGCTGCCACTTTCAGAGCCTTTGTGCTACCAACAGTTCAACCACTTTCAGATGCATTTTGATGTCAACTTAAAGCTTCTTGCTAGACCACAAGCTGAACTTCTTCCGAATCAAAGCAATCAACTATGTTTTTCTTACCAGCTTCCATTATCCCTCACACGCATTCTAATCTAGTGGTGAAAACAACTTTCTTTCTTTCTTTCTTTTTTTTTACCTTAAAAAAGTAGTATTCACCACAAATCAGAATACAACCAATCACTTTAGTTATTTCTTGAATTATCTAACAACAATAAAGTTCTTTATCTTGTGGTGAAATCAAGATCTTTGGACACCACAACCCAAATGAATTTTACCTTCATTTCAACACATCACTCGTACCCACTCTGAGCTTGTCCGCTTAATCCTAAGGTGGTTACCCGAAGTACACGTTCTTGTTTTCATTGGGGAGGCGACTCCTACTCTGGAAGACGTGGCAGCTAAAAGTTCAATTTTACCCTTCATAAAAAACCAATGTTTCCAACCCCACCCATTCCATATAAACCTACAATTTGCATACAGATTTCCCATGGAAGACGTCTTCGTTCCATAGATCGTCAAGATCTTCAACTTATTCGATAAAGGAAAGATCCGTCTGGTACTCAAGACTAACAGGGGTTTGGAACTGAAACATTAGAACACTCTATTCTCGGATATCTTAAGAAGCAGGTTTTAGAGAGCTGAGATGAATGTTTATTGTATTCTTTAGTGGATGGGTTCCAAAAACAAAGAAACCTCATATCACAATTATTATAACAAAACCATAAGTAACCACCATTACAATAAGAACCAAACAAATCAACACCAGAATCTAGATCATCATTGTCTATTTCACTCATTTCTAATAACAAAGATGATAATGAATTCATAACAAATCAAGCTGACATTTAATAAATCAGGATAATCTAATGAATATTTCAGTAACAATAATAACATACATGGATGTTTGAATTCACCTCTTATAGAATGCTTGACATTGCAGCTGCTTCAGACTCGGATTTGCTAGTAGTGTGAGGCGCGGAAAATTAGGGTTTCTATATTTTAGGTTAGAAGACTTTGTTGGCTGTTGCTTTTATTGCATTTTAACGCTGGGGCAGGCAGATAAGGGACTAGTGTAGGAAGATGTTTACAATGTGGGTGTGGCTTGTTAGTCTAAAACCTAATGGATCTTTATTTGTTAAGAGCCCAGTCCAACGCACACTTTATCTCTGGCTCAGCGGCCCAAATCGAATGCCATTTGAGGTCTGACTCGGGCTCGGACATTTGATTCGAGAATATTATGGTTAGGTTTTTAGTTTTAACTCTGCTAATTTTTTCTCATTTTCTTTATGCGTGAATCCAGAGTTGATTCATGTCGGGCAGATGCAAGCAGCCTTGCAAGTACTGCATGATGTAATCACTTCAAAGAGGTATCGTGCGTGACAGAAAATTTAAACAACTCTCTTTTTGTTGTGAATGTACTTATATTCAAATATTATACATAATTAGTTTATCTTTGGTAGTGTGTTGGTATAATAGACTATAGAGTAGATGACATATATATAAAGTTGCAAGTCCTTGACTAAGAAGTATAAGTGATCAGGAACTGGATTGATTAGTTATTTCAAGGGTCCTGTTTAAATACCTATGGAGGTTGGTCACTGTTATTACGAGAGTTCAAGAAGTGGTTCTGAATTATTCCGGTTTTGTTGTGCTAAAATTGTTGCTAAGAGGATAAGTAACTAGAGAATCCTGTTTTTAGAACTTATACTATGAAATTCTGGGTACTAGGAAAGTATCGCATGTATCATTGGTGTTAAAAGTATTCTGTGGAATGATGATTAAGCTGTCAAAGTGGGCAAAGTTGGAGTGGGAATGAAAAGGAGCCATGGGTCTGAAATTATTCCCCAAGTTATTTAGGTTTGAATTATGCGAAGTTTAGTGTTTTCAACTTCAGTTGATATGGAGGATCAACAACATGTATTGGTATTTCATTTTTTTAAATTACTTTACAGGCTTTTGCTTCAGTAAAAGCTTAATCATTTGAGCAATTGATAAGCATACAGATCACTGTAGTGGGACATCTTCTTTTTTTCATAAGCTTTGAGTTGTTTTTGTATGTGGGTTAAAATTGTAAACCAGGAATATGATTATACATATCCATTTTGCAGGTTTTATCTTATGCTCAGAAGGCGGTGCTACACTCAACATATAATGTTCAAGTGGGTTGAACTCAGTGTGGAGATGAGGAGGGGTCGGTTTGCAAAGGATGGACTGATTCAGTATCGTATAGTATGCCAACAGGCAGCAAATTAATGTTGGTTCTCTGGAAGAAGTGATCAAACACTTTTTGCATCTTTCAACTAAGAAAGTTGAGAATGTGAAGACCCAGGCAGAGGCTTTAGAAGAAACTCTGGACGTTGATGACTTGAAAGCTGATAAGAGGCCGGGAGACTTGATGCCGAGCTATGTTGGTGGAGAGAAGGGGAAGAATAGATCTGATGTTGATTGCTTACAAGCATATTATTACGGAAAACAATTCCAGATGGTATAACATCACCTAGACTAACCCAGGTGACTTGATGAAGAACTAGCTAATTTATCAATGGTGACATATTATGTTGGTTTTTGTTGGTAGAAGGATTTTGATGATTGTTATACCTAATAATCTGTAATGGGTTTGTTTTAATTTTTCGATTTTATGGGTTTAATTTAAGGAAATTTAATCTTAATAGTCTAAATTGAGCTAATTTGTGCAAGGATTTTTAGTGTTTTGGATAATTTATTGAATTCTTCCCTAGCCTTGGTCGTATTGTTAGATAAAAATTGTTGCTTTAGTGCTGATTTAAAATGGGTATCTTGAAGAGTTTGCAGAATTTTGAAAAAGGGGGATCTTTTATGGGTAGTTATTAATTATTTCTTTTGGGTTTAGTTTTCTTGGAGTTTTTGAAGGGTCCATTGTAATTGTCATTGGTATTGGAGTTAGGAGTTGTTTTCTTGGTACACTTTTGGTTCAAGTTTGAAAAAAAAAGTCTAATCTGATTGGGGAAATTTGTGCATATTGACAGGTCAAAGTAAAGGAAATAAGACTTTGTTCATCCCGGCGAATTCACGTTTTTATAGAAGACTCGAGCTTTTGTATTCAGGGGATAGATAGAGAAAGAGAGTAAGAGAGAGATCCCACTAGGTGCAGAAGACATAATACAGTGAGCCTTGGTTGTTCCACATATAACATTTTTCGTAGCAAATTTTGTTGCTGAAAGAGATGTACTCTGATTATTACTTATCGTGACGTGGAGTGTTTGTGCATGAGACAAGAGAATTACTTTGGAAGCCTAAGCCTTTAGTTGCAGAAGAATTTAACGGGTGCACTTTGCTGCTGCTTGCGTGTTGATCAATTGGACGAATATGTGTACCCCAATAATACTATTTTCAGATCATGTCTATGTCTGGGTTGCATCTTGAATGCAGTAAGTTTTTTAACTTTATGTTTCTTTTAGTTCACTTTCAAGTTATTAAATGTCCTGAGTTTTTCAACAAAATTATTAGGTGAATTGGAAAGGTTGCTATAATTATTATGTATTGTTTTTAGTTGATTTTGATGGAAACAGTTGTGTCCATATCGAATCCTATGAGAAGTGTTCACTTTTTGAGTTTGATTTGTGCCTTAATTCAACCGATCTTTTTTGAGAAATTTCAAATTCATTGGATAATTTGTGGATTATATGGGCAGGTTTTCGATTTTAGAATACATCCTTCAACCTATTGCAAGGTTGCATAATGCGCAATACAAATTATGTATAGAAGTAACTGAACCTACATCCAACAGAAGAAAATCAGAATCCAAAATCTGGTATGTCTTCTTTACTCTTCTTGGTGTTTAAAGCTTTTGGGTTTTATGTTGAATGTGTGAACTTCAAAATTTGAGTGATGGAGTATGATAGTACTTTTGTTTATACTACATCATTGTGTCTTACAGGGCTATGTACGTGCTGGGATATGTTGGTTTTAGATAACCACCTGGATGCAGCTAATTTATACCAGCCCTTGCATAGCTTTGCCGGTATTGGTTATGGTGGTGATGCTGTGTTGGGAATGCTATTGTGCGAAGGTGTGCTTGTGTAATTTTTTCATTGATCTGGATCAAATAATGGTGTATTGCTTGTGTTATATAATGTGGGTAATGGACATCAAGAAATTACTTAGTTCTGGGCTCTCAGGTTGATACGTTGCGTTACTTATCATGTAGCCTATGTTTTGCAGTTTCACTAACTTTCCTACTTATATTTACAATGTTTATTATTTATGTGCTCCACAAGTGCTATATGATAAAAAGGCATTTGAATCAATTGGCAGATTTCTGCTTCGTTTAAACTGAGGTTTTGTTTTTGGGTTGCATCACATCCATATTCACTGGGGATACGGAAGGAGGTGGGAGTGGTTTTGCAGCAGCGGCAGCATCTGGTGGTGGTAGTATTTTGGTGTGGATCCAAACTTGGATCCTGAGCTTGCTCTTGCTTTCAGAGTTTCCATGGAAGAAGAGAGAGCAGGAGAAGAAAATGCTGCTAAGAAGAAAGCAGATGGAGTTGCTAAACAAGGAGGGGAATCGTCATATTTACAAAATGCAACCATGACTGAAAACCACAACTGCTGGTGATGTTTAAGGAAATGATCAAATGGTTAGTCTTTTGTTTTAATATCAAGATCTATCATTTTTTTCCACAGCCTGTACTCTGCTGGTTTTGGGTGTAGGCAGTAAATGCTTTTGTATACATGCATTCGGTCTTATATAACACATAAAAAAATAATTAAATGACTATACAGGCTTAAAACATGTGAACTGAATGTGTGTCGACTATATTGGGTTTCAATAGGTGCTTTTAAAGTATAACAAAGCTTCAGCAAGCCCTGTCAATGTCCATGGATGATCCAATGCTAGGGTCATTCTGATTATGTATTAATTGGTGATGTAGATATGATGGACGCAAGTACAGACAATCAAGAGCTGGCCATGGGTGAGTGTGCTTGCAGGGTTGTCCTCTAATGTGAATAGATCCATCTTCTTCTTTTTATGTTCAGTGTATTTTTGCTCGAATGCCATACTTATATTAACTTTGTACTATTATTTCTACTAGCAACTAATTAAAAATTCAATGCGCATGAGACAATTGTGTAGCAGCGAAGCACCATTACAACAAGCTTTTGATCAAATGAGAAAGTACGAAACTCTCAAGCCTGTCAATGTTGACTTCTGTTTTGTACTTTTCATTTGTTCCAGAGCTTGCAGTAATCTAATATACACAAAATACAAAGTACTACTACTAAAAAGAAGGACATCAACTGATACTTATGATGGTGGTGAAAGCATGATAGAGGTGAAATCGTTAGCATGTCCATTTTTCTGTGTGGAATAAACTTGGGGGTATGGTTTATGGGATGATGTTGCAGTGTTGCCAAATGAGTAAGAATGCCAACCTTTACATTTAAGTAAGTTCTCCTGTTAGATTTAATTGGTTGGAGATTACGTTATTGTGGATATAATTTTTTCTTTGTTTCTTTAGGATGTTCTTAATGCGAAATACCAAGTAAATGTTGTGCCGATGGTGCGTTCGTCCAGAATGTGACTAATTGTGCATATTTTCTCATTTTTGACCCTTACAGAGTAATCAAGCGACGCTCCCATGACTCAACTTCATTAGTATTTAAGCGGAGAAAAGCTCCAGTGACTGCTCTAGGTACTTGGAGATCCCATACAGTTCCATCAAGAGCTTATGAAGTGTTAGATTCTAGGTAAGTTAGCGATGTATTATTTTAAAAGGCTTGGGATTTTATCCAGAACTTACAACTACTTTTAATGACAGGCTGTTCTTGGATCGAGGACCTCTTCTACAAAGAAACTTATGACCCAAGAAGTTGAAGCGAATACAAGCTCCAATAACTCGACAGACAAGGTTCCAACAATATGTAGACATGTAGGAAAGTTCTGTTGATCCCTCACCTTAGGCATCTTTTGGGTTAGTCAGGCGCACCACGACTAGGTTACCGGTCAAAAATGGAACCTAATTTTTAAGTGGAAGTGCAAGAGAAAAAACATCTGCAACTGAGACCCCAGACATTAGGATTAATCTGATATATGAGGTAGAAGTACACATCAGCTTCAGTGATATGCTGTGCGTGGAAGGAAGCTGTTTTTTCTTACATCCAGTGGGTTGCTAAATTTGTATAAAAGGGAAGAGGCGATGGAGATAAAGAATTTAAAGAGGTTCGTATTCCTAATAAATATAGAAACTAATGAGGTACTTTTTAAGAGTTGAGTTTTCCTTCATGCAGTTGTGTCATTTTTCAAATTTCAGATTCATGTAGGTATGCTCCATTGCAGTACCAACAAGTGTCAAGATGAGACATAAGCTACTTCTAGGCCGTGGATACGAAACTATGATAAGGAAAGTCATAATATAAGAGCTCACTCACATATAATGACCGAAACATTCACTCCAACTTCGTTTCGTACACAAAGATGAAATATAATATATAAGGGATTTTTCAAAGAAAGTTGTTTCGGTAACGAATGTTTCAGTTTTGTTTCTTACTTAAAACACCCTCTTATGTATAGTTTCAGTGATGGGGTTTCATAAATTTCAAGTTTGGAATTTTATTGTCTTTTAATGAAAAATTTAGGTGAAAACTGCTATGACAATGATTCATGATGTTTGTGGACCTGGAAGTATTGGGATATTCAAGAAAGAATTCAGAGAGAATGCTAATGTGAATAATCTTTCAGACCACGGTTAAAACAATTTGATAGACAATAAATTTTGTTGTTCTTCTTGGAAAAAAATTTCTCTTATCTCGCCTCCAACAATCCATCCTTCTATTGCTATCAAGTACATATATTTCTCAGTGGTGGTTCTTTTGATGATATGTACATTTTTTTACATGTTCTGCATCCTTCTGATTCTTGGGATTTTTTTTATCTAAATATAATTAAAAATAGATCAGTTCGTGGGATTTTGTTAAAGCTACAAAAAGAGAAACACGAGAGGCATATGGATTTTGTAGCAGTCCACCAGAAGAGTCAGGTATCAATACTGATCAATTTCAAGTTGATAAGGATATTATTGATATGCTTGCTAGAGTTAAATCAATTATGGTGATATCTAGAGCTTTAAATTTAAGATTCTGCAATTTTTGAATCCAAATTTCCACTTCCACCATCGACTTCATCATCTTCTTTGTACAAATTCTTTTGTGATTCTAACACCTCGGTTCAGTTTAGTAAGTTTCGCACACTACTTCAGTACTACTCCATCTACATCCTTCAGTTTTGTCACTTACTCGATTTCCTATTATTTGTGGGGAAAAATAAATTGAAGACTATTTTGGGAAAATTAGGGTGAGCATGTGATAATTCGTCAATCCCTAAAACATTTGTGATGTTGAAGCACTTTGTTTAGATTCGAGAGATCAATTTGTACAATCCTGGCCTAAACCAAGCAATGGTCGTTCCGTCTCGCTTCAGTCACAAAATGAGAAGGAAAAGGGTTGGTCTTAGGGAGGGAAGCGAAAGAAAGATGAGGTTAGAGTATCAGACTCTATAGGATGTAATTGGTGTGAATAGCTATGAACAAGTCTTCTGAGAAGAAGGTTGAATGATCAAGGTTAATTAACTTGAATTGCTCTGTTTTAGAGTAAACTTGTTGTCGTGTTTCAGAATTGAAACTTGTTCTATTGTCGTGTGTTAAGAACTTGTCCCTTTTTGTTCAATACATTGAACATCTATTTATATCATAGCTATTGTAACTACTCGACCTCTTTTCTGGAAGAAACTGTCGACGGTTGAGTAATAATGAAATGATGAAAGTGAAGAAGGTGTTGACAACTGCTCTCCACTTCAATTGCGGTTGAATGTTGGTTACTCAATTCACCACTCCTCTACTCAATTGCTATCGATCTTTCCAGAACTTCTCTTTAGTGGGTGAACTGCTGCACCACATGCCGTAGACCGCCAGACCAAAACCCCAATTAATATCCCCCCGTTTGTGACATTTGATATCTCATGTAATTATTGTAGTATTAAGCACTACTATTGTTAAGTCGATTGAGACCTGCTCAATGGGTCTCTTGACTGAAAACTTGTCCTGCTTGACTAGCTAATGAGTCTAGCAGGCTATAATAAAATAAATGTGTCATGCTTGACTAGTTGAGGAGTCTAGCAGGCTAGAATAAAATAAATGTGTCCTTCTTGACTAGCTGAGGAGTCTAGCAGGCTAGAATAAAATAAATGTGTCTTGCTTGACTAGCTGAGGAGTCTGGAAGACTAAAATAAAATAAATGTGTCATTCTTGACTAGCTGAGGAGTCTAGCATGCTAAAATAAAATAAGTGAGTATTTATTTGTGAATATGAAATAATGTGTCCATCTTAGTCAATTTTGCATTGATAAAAGTATGCAGCTGAGCATGAAAAAATATATGTGAGGCCTCTAAAAAAATATTCGTGAGAAGCCTAGTATAGTTTTAGGATTCACCCAAAACCGAAACCTTATTCACGTGAGAAGAAGAGGAGGTTTGTCAAAATTGATTTATTCATGTGAGAATAAGAGGGAGATGCACTCAAGGTTGATTTTCACGTGAAGTAGAGGAGGATACTAAACTTTGGTCTCCACGTGAATAAAATAGAAGAGGGACACAACTTTTCCTCTCACGTGAATAATAGAAGAAGAGGGACGCAGCTTGCTCTCCCGTGAAAAATAGAGAGGGACGCAAGCTTGTCCTCTCGTGAAATATAAGAGGAGGAGACTAATTTTTGGTCCTCACGTGAGAGTCTCATATTTTATAAGAAGCAGGGCACCCATGTTTTACTCTTTGTACCCAGCCTCACACAATGAGGGTAAAATAGTAAATTTGTAAATTTATCAATCTTTGACAAGAAAGACAAGTCGTATAGACTCGGTTCTATTTTGAAGTCTTGTCTTGAAAATAGTTGTGTAGGCTTAGTTGTTTGACTAGCATACACATTGGAAGCAAGAGAGGTAAAGGTTCTCCCTCTTTTTAAAAATTAGGGTTTGAGAAAGTTTAGCAAGAAGGCTAGAAGTTCACATAATTTTTAGAGAGGAGTATGATGTCCATGCTCGGTGTTAAGTAGGCGTACAAGTCTTATTTCAAGAAGCAGGACGCGTGAATAAGAAAGCTAGAGAGTTAGACGTGTGTAAAAAATTAGGGTTTGAGATTTTTGACATGCTTTTTGTAGCACTTATAAGTGTACAAAATCATTTCTTTTCAAACCCTAATTTAATTTAAAAACCTTTTGTCACGTTTTTGTAACGTTTGTAAGTTTTACTAATTCTTCTTCAAACCCAAATTAGGGTTTGGAATACTTTCAATCACGTTTTTGAACGTTTACAAATGTTACGATTTTTATTTTCAAAGCCCAGTTAGGGTTTTGGGATTTTGAAACACTTTTGACACGTTTATAAGTGTTGCGAAGCGCTTTAAAACCCTTTTCGAATTTTGTTACTTGTTCTGCATTGGTTGTCTCTTTAAGCAAAGGATCAATGCAACTGGATATGATTTTTTTAGCTAGTAGAAGCTATAGAGTCATATTTTATTTAATTTAAGCACAACTATGGTACTTTAATTAATTAAATAAATATGTATTATTTTAATAGGTTAATATTGTTCAATTCGAACATAAATATTAACTTAAGTAATTTTGGGGATTCAACTGTGGAATATAACACCCGAAAATAATACTCAAATTGCTCTACACTAGTGTGCAATACATTTAGGATCCTAAGAGATTTTATGTAAAGATCATAGATGTAATGACCCGACCCTTCACCGATATTGTCCCCACTTAGCCACTACGGTTATCCGGCAGTGTGGGGTTTCCAACGGGCACCGCTGCGGTTATCCAGCAGCAGCTTCCCAGAAGGTCACCCATCCCTGAATTACTCCCGTACGAGCACGCTTAACTGCAGAGCTTTTTGCCAACTCTGGAGCCAACTGTGCTAAAAAGGCCTCGGTGTTAGGAAAGGACAAACCGTTACCTATATTCCATTCGACGAACCCTACTTGCCGAATTGTGGTATTAAATAGAACATCTGGGAAACTTGTCGTGTGCGTCAGTGTTGTTCTGATGATTTAAAGAAAAGACAGGGAATAACACCCGAAAATAAAACTCAAATTGCTCTATACTAGTGTGCAATACATCTAGGAGCCTAAGAGATTTTATGTAAAAATCATAGAACATCTGGGAAACTTGTCGTGTGCGCTAGTGTTGTTTTAATAATTTTGTGTAGTGATGATTATTGATTAAGTTCATCAATTTAATCATATATGTTGTCCAGACATATAGAGAGAGGTTAGGGATATGCGCCTGAGATATAGTAGGGATAAACGTCTACCCGAGAATTCTTTTTCAGAATTTTAATAGTTCAGTATTTCTCAGACTAGAGTCTTGAGAGGTGATTTACTAATTTGTCCTTGTCAAAAACCCACCATCTACATTAAGTCTCCTGCTTAGCACAGAACGAGTAATTTTTTGAGTAGTTAGCTAGAAGACCATCTTGGACGTGCTAATAATGATTTGGTATCAAAGCTCTTAATCGGATAACCATAGCTGACAGTAGGGCGAGTGAACACGTCTTGATGTTGAGGTAGGTATAATTCTATACCTGACGTGTAATAGCGAACTTTGATTGAAGCCTGACGGCAAGGTCTTGTATGGTAGCTGGACAAAAGAGTCTTCAGTTGAAGCAAGCTTGATCGAACTTGAACAAAGGCAGCTAGACAAAGTAAGCTGATTAAAGGCGGATGAACTAGGAGGTGAAGTTGATCATATGAGCTGGCGTTAAGGATATATGTAGAAACCTTGGTTTGAGAAAGTAAGATGTATGAATTTTTTAGGGTTCGAGTTGGTGAACAATCGAACTAGGCTAGGACTGCTAGATCTAGTATGTTAAGAGGGGCAAGCACAATTCGATAAGAAGACGTAAAGTCGTGATCCGATGGATGCTAGACGAACTCGACCTTTTGAGAGAGAGGAGGTCAAGTTTGCTTCAATAGTCACGTGAGTACGACTTCAAGTTGAAGTGGACACACTTGGCCAAGCCAATTTAATGGTGTTGATAGACATGTACGTCTTGATTTTTGAAGACTTCGAATGAAGTAGAGGACGGACAGATAAGAGAGACTAGATGTCAAGATAATTAAAACTCGTCTTGGTCCTGAGTGATGTGAATGAAACTTGATTGAAGCCTTACGGGCAAGTTTAAGAGAAGTTTGGTTGGTGACTTCAAACGAAATTAGAATTATGTTGGAGTCGTTTATCTTTCAAAAGATAAACACATCTTGGAAATTCAAGCACTGCTTTGAAGTTGAAGTGAATATTCGAGTTTGCACGAAAACACGTCTTGACTATTGAAGGCCTCGAACGAAGTAGAGAGAAGATGGATGAGCAAGACTTGAATAGGCTGGCTTCATGCAAAGTCGATCGTGTGAGCAACAATACCCATCGATTGTTTCATTCGATGGAGTTAATAGACACGTGGACGTCTTGTCATTGTAGGCAGCGAGCTATATGTAATCGAAGTGAACGAATTCGTCTTGGACCTGAGTGGTATGAACCAAACTTGATTGAAGGAAGTTATACATGTGAATAATAAATTTGTTCATGCGTGTCTTGTTTTATAGTTGTGCAAGAGTCGAAGTCATCTTGATTGAATTTTGAGTTGAAGTCTTCATGGCAATACCGCGTGTTGGTAAAGTCTTCATGAAATGATGACGCAGTCCCCATGTGTTATTGAAACGTGAAAGTCTTTCATAACTTCATATTCATGTGATGAACACTTTAGAACGTTAGAGAAGTAGGTACATGCTTTTATAAGTCAAGACTTGTTGTGAAAACTCGTCATCAGAAAATTCCGATATAAGCCCCTTTATTAGAATTGTTGTAGAATCTTCGTACAAACTCGGATTTTAATGGTTGACCCCTGCATTTTCATGAAAAAAACAATTTATATCTGCTAACGCTGAGAAATTTGGGTTTCGATCTCGTTTATGGGGTCATAAAGACAAGATAATGAAAATTCATGAAGAATTCAGGAATTTTTCAGCTGGGAGATAGTTGAGAATTTTGATCATATCTATTAGCTCGCTTGTCCTATTGATATGATTTTTTGATATGTTCTAGAGGACATACATACAAAGATATTTATATATAATTCACCCCTAGATTCATTACCAATTGCTCCCAGTTAGCAAATTAGTACAAGGTAATGTAAAATTCTCTTTGATGAGCTTAGTACCAAAACGTGTTTTTAAGCCTCCGGGGTGTTTGCTTGAGTTTTAGATACTTCATGAAGTATATTTACATATTTAATCCACTCATACTCTGAAAATTATTGTTGGAGCTTGAATCTCACCTTTCTTCATCAATTGGTGATCATACATGGCGAAAGTAGAGAGGAGCCTAACGGCCCTGAAGAAATATTGATTGTATATCAAGCTGATAAAACCATTACCTCTTTCTAGAAAATCCCTGAAGAAGTCTTTTCTGACATGATTATTGATGTAGAAGGTCAGAGTGAAGACGTTACAAAACTAAGAAAACCCTGGTTGCGTCTGAGTACCCAGAGATATTGCAGTAGGCTTGAACTCTGAATATCGTCATGTTGATGGATATATAAGTTAGGGATAATTGACCGAGATGTATAGAGGCGCAGTATCATCATATAAGATGCAGCATCAACAGTTCAGGTTTTTAAGTGTGACTACACAAGTTCAGATTGTTGTACATGCAAGAGAGGAGGCCACAACTTGGATGGATAAGTGAGAGTCCACAGTTTGGATGGTCATGAGAGAGGATCCTTGGCATGGACGGGTATGTAAGAGGATAGCATGCTGGATGGAAAAGAGAGGACCATGTATGCGAATAGTATAAGCCGCCTTTCTTTCTCATCTACTCTTCTTCTCTTATTTGTACTAACAACTTGTCTTGCAGGCATAGGAACTCCATATTGTTAGTGTTGTTAGCATCGTCTCTCTTAGGAGGAGGACCTTAATTCTATATCTTGCCTCCAATTGGCAGTCCGTTGTTGTTAAAGCAGGTAGAATTAGTGGTGTAGCCCTACTCTAAATGTGATCAACAGAAAGAGTGCAAGTTCCCTAGTTGTATGACGACCTTGGTGTGAAGAGCTTTTGTTGATCATGCCTTTTTATCCTCAATGTTGTTGTTGAGTGTTACTGACTTGATTCTGAGGTCGTGAGCCTATCCTCTCTTCTCTGTTCGTATTCTAAAATATCAAAACAGAACATTGATCCACGACCATAATATTTGGAGGACTCTTCCGACCAGACAAAAATCTGTAATTATCGGCAAAGTTGTTTTTTTTTTCTTATGAAAATCCAAAAAATGCTCGTTGAAGTTGAATTGATCTTGTCCATAAAATCAAGTCCCCAAGTGTTGAACATCCAGGAGGTGTTTGTCAAAGGGGATGATATTGATTTCTCAAAGGAGGTAGATACAAGCTTGTATGAACTGAAAGTTGTTGTGAAGACTCCTTGTCAGAAAATTCAGACATGCATAGTTTCTACGGAAAAGGCCATAGAATCTTCATACAAACTTGGATTCATGCGCTCGACCCCAACTTTTAAAGCCAAAAGGATAAGATATCACATGCATCAAGAATCAATTAATTTGGAGTTTTCTAGGTTGGTTAATCATGCGTGAACATCTGTGACCAGTAATCCCGTGTAAATTTTCAGATTATGTAGACTTTAGCGTAAGAGTAATATATCTTTTAGCTTGAGTATCCGATTGTCGCGCCCTTTCGGTAAGTTGTAGCAGAAACAAGTACGAACAACTTCGTGAAGGATGCATTGCCCCATTCCTCACCCATAAGTACGTTTTTTCCATAGTTAGGTATGCAATAGCATGGATATACCACTTGGAGGCGGGCAAGAACTCAAAGTCGATGCAGAGTAACTTTGTTATGGAGTTGATGCTATAAGGAGTTGCAAGCAGTAACAGGTAGTTTTAGATAAGATATGGAATGACAATGATTGTGAGATGATGACTTGAGTTATAGCTGGTAGCAGCAAGGTGGAAGATAGAGTCAGGAGAGGTTGTTGATGAACCTAATAGTTTTCTTGATGTAGACAAAGATCCAGTTTAGGCGTATCAACTTTATGTGTGTACCCCCAAGAGTGGCAACGCAGGTGTAGAGGCATCGATCCAAGGTGAGCAGCCAACGTTGATAGGGGTAGAGTAATGATGTTAATCTCAGAAAACCAATTAGAGGAGACATATATTCCTCTTCTCATGAGTATTCATCTTTTGATGCTGAGGTTGTAATCTAATTGAATTGGAAATTTATATGTTGTTGAACTTAATGATCCAATTGACTTTGATTAAAAAAATTGATGACTGAGTCTTCGGAGGAGGTGAATGAACTTCATTCAAACTTTTCATCAATGATCTGTTTCTTCGAATAATCAGTCTTTCATAAATGGTGGTGAATCTTCTGATGTGTTGGGGAAGAGAAGCCTCGTTCCAATGATCAGTCCCCAAGTCTAGTTCACTTGGAATTCACTACTAGAACAAATATGATATGATTTGACAGAAATATCATAATTCTAGTCACTTGATCCTCTTATATATAACAGGGGAGAGTTTGTATTGTTGATTATTGTTGATGCGTTGTGGCTGAAGCAAGAAATTGGATGGAAATTGTAGCTGAAGTCGGCGATGGTATCGAGGATATCAAGTAGTGTAAGGTGGAGCATACATGGCTGGCTTTGTACCTCATATATAATCGGTCTTAAAGGAAGACCTTAGGGTTTACAACTAGATGTAGGTTGTAGTTGTGCAATATGAGGATCTCTTTGTTTTGTAAGGTGAAGAGGCTGGTACATCAACCCTCTCATAGGAGAGCATGAAAAACACGGCTTGACATAGTCTTCTGCTAGGAGACGAACAATTGAAGTAGGTATACAACTTCTCCCTGTTGACGCCTTATTGCATTGGGAATTTTATGTACACAACTTCTCCCTGTTCAAATATTCGGGGAGTATAAACTTCTTCCATTTGGTCGACTTTTCACGATCGTGTAGGTTAGTTTTGTCTCTATTGCCGATAAGGGTAGTACTTTGGCAGCGCTACGTCTTCTTGAAAAATATTAATGTAATATCAGACTGGTGTATTGATAGACACATTTTAGTGTCTAAATTGCACCTTAGTTTTTATTAAGTTAGTATTCGATTTTGCAAATATTACGTGTTTTTATGCTTTTGTAGGTACATTAGAAGAATAAAGATTTGTGGAAAAATTGGCTCAAAAAGTGTTATTGGCACCCCAAGAATGGATAATGGACACCCTAGAGTTGGATCGGGCCAACTCAGCGGGTCAACTCGAGCTGGATCGGGACTCATCGGGACAGTTCCTGTTCAATTGTACACTCAAGTTCACGTGAGATTTTCGAATTGTTTTGCTTCCAAATTGATACACAAGCTAGAAGAAACTCATAAAAGCCCCACACAATCGATTCCACACGTTTTTAGCCGGAAAAATAGCCCCAAATCCGAATTTGGCCGGAAAAAGGGAGTTATACTTTGATTCGGATTTGGGAGAATTTGGTAGTGTTTTAAAGAGTTCTATTAGGTTTAGAACTCTCCCTAGGGTTTGTAGAGCCTATATATATGAAGAGAAGCCAAGAGAAATCATCACGCAGCCCTAGAGATTAATTCAGAAGAATTCCGGCCAACTTCCGTCGCCGTCGATCACCTGCTGCTGCACCGGCCGGCGTGTTCTTCACCCAGCCATCACCGAAGAAGAAGACTAAGTAACATTTATTTCTGTTGCTGATTCAAACTGCTCCTGTTGCCTTAGCTTTTAAACCTTTGTTGCTTAGAACCCTTTCTGTTACAGCTGAACCCTCTCTTGCAACACTTATATACGTATCTGTTCAGCTGTTGCACTATTCTTTAACCTTGTAATCAACTTTTTGAGCAATGAAAAGGTCTTTTGAGCAAGTTTTCTTCACCATGAGCTAAGTATATTTACTGGGATGATGGATGAGGTTTTTTCTCTCAATTTTATGTGGTAAGTCTATCTTTAATTAATTAATTATAATTCTTTACTTGTTAAAATTGCATAGTTTCGAAATAGAAAAACGGTTTTCTTTCAGCAGTTGTGCTTTTATTTGATGGATCATGCTGGGTTGACGACCATTGATGTTCCATGCTTATGATTTACCTCTGCTTGTTTGCATAAAAACCTATTTTGGCAATATTTGAGCATTAATCTATTTAAAAAGAATTACCCGATTAATCACATAGTTGTTAGGAATAACTGAATCCTGATTCCTGGTTTTCTCCAATATTTTCTAAAAATCATCTCTAGTTTATTTTCCTGATTTTTATTTAATTAGATTAAGTCCTTTATTTTCTAGAATCATTACCTTCACAAGTTCGAGAATCGAACACTTTATTTACCACTATTCTAAAACTACATCATGTATAGATATCGATAAAAGGGGAAAAGATTAAAAGAACGTTCAACCCTTTGAACCCGAGTAAGACATGGATATAAGCTTGTGAACTCTTCGACCAGGAAGTATGGCATGCACGTTGATGCTTCAGTAGATGATAATGCCTTGTTGTTCATCGTGTTGTAAATATGATGCTCATCTTCAACCTTGTGTTCTCTGTAGACGTAGAACAAACAAATGAATCTTCTCCAAAAGATACAGGGGATCCAATGAATAAAGATGGTAATGACAAATCTTTTTCGATTCAAGATCTTGAATATGATGTCAAATATCGAGTCCCAAGTATGTGAGGAGTGAGGCTTGTTCAGAGGCAGAGAGATGTGGCTTGACAGAGATGATGGTTATGCCTTCAAGAAGTACAGATGTTCACATATGTGCTCCATAAGAGTTTGGATAGTCTGGTTGACAGGTTCAGCAGAGGTAGTGAAGCTTCTGACTGGGAGAGGGTTTTTGTGTATTCCTTCGGTCCCCAAGTGCAAATCTTTTGAGAATTGTCATTTCTTGTTATATTGGTGGATATTGAATGAGAGGTAACTTGATGGCGTATCATGTATCCACATTGATAAGAGTTGGGGAAGTCAGCAGAGACCGAATCTTCCCTTGTCTGTTTCTGCCGACGTCGATCCGATGCTGAAGCTACGGCTAGAACCGCTTGCTTTCGATGTGGTTGGCATGCCTGTGATGTTGGAGTAAAAATTTGTACTGGCGTTGCATGCTTGCATTGTTGCTCTGATGTTGGAACCTTCTTCAGTCACAACACCCGCAGATGGTTGATGCTTACCTGTGAGTCGTCTGTTAACACAAATCTCACAGGATGCTTCATTCCTAGAAGGTCAGACTCTCTCCATCAGAGAAGGTATAGTTGTAGTCGATTTCCTGAGTCTAGGCAAGAGTCTCTTGCATTAGGAGTACCAACTTTTCATTGAGTACGTAATTGGTATTGAGATTAATTAACTGAATCTAACCTAAGACCAACCGCTTCTGAAACTGAGAAAAATTTAAGAGATTAAAAAATTAAAAACTTGCAACTGAGAGATTAATCTCCCACTGTAGTCGCCAAAATGTTTGTGGGGAAAAACAAATTGAAGGCTATTTTATAAAAAGTAGGTTGAGCAGGTGACAATTCATCAATCCCTAAAACATTTGTGATGTTGAAGCACTTTGTTTAGATTCGAGAGATTAATCTGTACAATCCTGGCCTAAACCAAGCAATGGTCGTTCCAGTCTTGCTTCAGTCACAAAATGAGAAGGAAAAGGGTTGGTCTTAGGGAGGGAAGCGAGTGAAAGATGAGGTTAGAGTATCAGACTCTGTAGGATGTAATTGGTGTGAATAGCTATGAACAAGTCTTCTGAGAAGAAGGTTGAATGATCAAGGTTAATTAATTTGAATTGCTCTGTTTTAGAGTAAACTTGTTGTCGTGTTTCAGACTTGAAACTTGTTTTATTGTCGTGTGTTAAGAACTTGTCCTTTTTTGTTCAATAGATTGAACATCTATCTATATCATAGCTATTGTAACCACTCGACCTTTTTTCTGGAAGAAAGTGTCGACGGTTGAGTAATAATGAAATGGTGAAAGTGAAGAAGGTGTTGACAACTTCTTTCCACTTCAATTTCGGTTGAATAGTTGGTTACTCAACTCACCACTCCTCTACTCAATTGCTATCGATCTTTCCAGAACTGCTCTTTAGTGGGTGCGAACTGCTGCACCACATGTCGTAGACCGCCAAACCAAAACCCTAATTAATATACCCTTATTTGTGACATTTGATGTCTCGTGTAATTATTGTAGTATTAAGCACTACTATTGTTAAGTCGATTGAGACCTGCTCAATGGATCTCTTGACTGAAGACTTGTCCTGCTTGACTAGATAATGAGTCTAGCAGGCTAGAATAAAATTCTGCTTGACTAGATGAGGAGTCTAGCAAGCTAAAATAAAATAAATGTGTCCTGCTTGACTAGCTGAGGAGTCTAGCATTCTAGAATAAAATATATGTGTCCTGCTTGACTAGTTGAGGAGTCTAGCATGCTAAAATAAAATAAGTGAGTATTTATATGTGAATATGAAATAGTGTGTTTATCTTAGTCAATAATGCATTGATAATAGTATGCAGCTGAGCATGATAAATTATATGTGAGGCCTCTAAAAAAATATTCAAGAGAAGCCTAGTATAGTTTTAGGGTTTACCCAAAACCCTAACCTTATTTACGTGAGAAGAAAAAGAGGATTTATCAAACCTTGATTTATTCATGTGAGAATAAGAGGGAGAAACACCCAAGGTTGATTTTCACGTGAAGTAGAGGAGACCAAACTTTGGTCTCCACGTGAATAAAATAGAAGAGGGACACAGCTTGTCGTCTCACGTGAAAATAGAAGAAGAGGGACGCAGCTTGCTCTCCCGTGTAAAATAGAGAGGGACGCAAACTTGTTCTCTCGTGAAATATAAGAGAATGAGACTAATTTTTGGTCCTCACGTGAGAGTTTCATATTTTATAAGAAGCAGGAAACTCATGTTTTACTCTTTGTACTCATTCTCACATAATGAGGGTAAAATAGTAAATTTGTAAATTTGCCAATTTTTGACAAGAAAGACAAGTCGTGTAAACTCGGCTGTATTTTGAAGTCTTATCTTAAAAATAGTTTTGTAGGCTTAGTTGTTTGACTAGCATACACATTGGAAGCAAGAGAGGTAAAGGTGTCTCCCTCTCTTTAAAAATTAGGGTTTGAGAAAGTTTAGCAAGAAGGCTAGAAGTTCACATAATTTTTAGGAGGAGCATG
The DNA here is from genome assembly GCA_023531435.1 of Papaver californicum. NCBI lineage: Eukaryota > Viridiplantae > Streptophyta > Magnoliopsida > Ranunculales > Papaveraceae > Papaver > Papaver californicum. The sequence goes on from JAJJMC010008872.1 coordinate 462,380, forward strand.
ATGTCCATGCTTGGTGTTAAGTAGGTATACAAGTCTTATGTCAAGAAGTAGGCCGCCTGAATAACAAAGCTAGAGAGTTAGACAAGCTAGAGAGCTAGCCGTGTGTAAAAAATTAGGGGTTGAGATTTTTGACATGCTTTTTGTAACACTTATAAGTGTTACAAAATAATTTTTCTTTTCAAACCCTAATTTAATTTAAAAACCTTATGTCACGTTCTGCAACGTTTTTAAGTGTTACTAAATCATCTTCAAACCATAAGTAGGGTTTGGAATACTTTCGGTCATGTTTTTGCAATGTCTACAAATGTTACGATTTTTACTTTCAAAGCCCAATTAGGGTTTTGGGATTTTGAAACACTTTTGACACGTTTATAAGTGTTGCGAAACTCTTAAAACCCTTTTTGAATTCTTTGACTTGTTCTGTATTGGTTGTCTCTTTAAGCAAAGGATCACTGCAACTGGGTATGATTTTTTTAGCTAGTAGAAGCTATAGAGTCATATTTTATTTTATTTTAAGCACAACTATGGTACTTTAATTAATTAAATAAATATGTATTATTTTAATAGGTTAATATTTTTCAATTTGAACATAAATATTAACGTAAGTAATTTTTGGGACTCAACTATGGAATATAACACCCGAAAATAATACTCAAATTGCTCTATAATAGTGTGCAATACATCTAGGAGCCAAAGAGATTTTATGTAAAGATCATAGAACATATGGGAAACTTATCGTGTGCGCCAGTGTTGTTCTGATGGTTTGAAGAAAAGACAGGGAATAGCACCCGAAAATAAATCTGCAATTGCTCTATACTAGTGTGATACATCTAAAAACCCAAGATATTTTATGTAAAAATCATAGAGCATCTGGGAAACTTTTCGTGTACACTAGTGTTGTTCTAATGATTTTTTGTCGTGATGATTATTGATTAAATTCATCAATTTAATCATATATGTTGGCTAGACATATAGAGAGAGGTCAGGGATATGCGTCTGGGATAGAGTAGGAATAAACGTCTACCCAAGAATTCTTTTTCAGAATTTTAATAGTTTAGTATTTCTCATACCAAAGTCTTGAAATGTGATCTACTAATTTGTCCTTGTCAAAAACCCACCATCTACACTTATGTAACGATTTCTTTTTCCTTTTAATTAGGTTATTGGGGCAGCAATGGCATTCTTATCGGTATAGAAGAGGAGATCCAAAAGGTAATCTGGAGATATTGAAAAGCATGGAGAAGTTCGTCAATTCAACCCTCTCTCTTTAAATGAATTATCAGGTAGCTTAGATTCCACTTGCATGCTTACCACTAGGTTATATATTAATGCAGTGTAATGTCTTGGATCGTTTTAGCCTTCAACTTCAGTATAAGTAATCTTATAGTTTTCTATTAAACCATTTGAATTATTAGCAATATCACTCCAATGAATTATGCTAATTTGTTATTAGTGGATTAGAATGCACTATCAATTTTCCAAGGATTTATTTATGCTAATTCACTTCAATAAACTCAGTTTGCTTGATTATTAAAATTGAAGTTTGAAATACCAAATGGAACTCCTGCTTAAAATGGCTATACCTGCATGGCTGCATCTAAACTTCAAACTATGGAATTAGTCAAATGGAAAACACATTTGTTATAAATTACTCTGATTTTGGACAACAAATAGAGAGTCGTTTGACAATTTTGGGGGTCTTTTATCATTTATTAAGATTAATATTAACAGTTTGATATTTATACTTCACTGGAGTTTCTGATGACTATTGCAACATTTCTCAGGTTTGAGGAAAGTAAACTATGTGCACTCTGGTGTGCTTGGCAACTTGATTTTTTCGAGCAGGTAAGCTTAAATGCGGTTTCTTTATATTATTCTGCACCTGCCTACAGTTTGACCATGTTCCCCTAATCCATATGCTAAAAGAAATGAATTATGCATATGTTTTGGACACTGATTAAGTGATTCTCCCTCTGTCTGCTTGTATAGGTTCTCTGTAATAACTATTAAGGAATTAATGATCCATTAAGAAATAAAAATTAGCTGAAATTTGATCTCATTTGTTGGGATTGATGGGGCATTTGAAAACCATTAACGTGACCAATGCAATTTGATAACCTTTGTAAAAACTTATCCGCTTCAGTATTAATAACCTTATCCGCGAGGGTTCTATTGGATGTCTTTATCGAGATCAATTTGATGATGAAAAGGTATTCTTTTCTCCTTGCTGAGCCATGTTTCTGTTTTTTTCTTAAGAAGATGGTCTCTTGGTCTTCTTATGTTGTTATTTTCTTCTTACTCGTGCCATAAGAATATGACTAGAGATAGTTTTCTAGCTAATATGCTGGTGTTGTCCAACCAGTGTAGAACAAATTTGTTATCTGACAGATTAAATCTTTCGTAGTGGTCTCACTTTATAGTTTCTATGGATCTTACTTTGGTAAAAACTTCAAATCGAATAATTTTGTCGCTTGCATGCTTATATGTTCCTCAACTTTGTTAATAATTATGAAATATGTAAGAAGTTCTCTTTTTTTTTTTTTTTACTTTATCAGTGTACATGTATACTGAGCATATGTATTCATGTAGGTAATTTTGATGGCAGCCAAAAGTATGCAATTTTCGAATGTGCCAAATATGTTGGCATCAACGTTGACAGATAAAAGCAACCTTTTTTTAGAGTTATGTATGTAAATTTAAGTTAGCACTCAGATCTCAAATTTCGGCAGGAGAAGCCTTTTGTAGAATTCTAACTGGAACTGCACGACGAAAATTGAGGTCAAGAAAGTACAAAAGCGGTTGAAAGTTTTACAGACTTTCCAATTTAGAGTTTTTTTAAGATGATAGAACATGATTTCGTGTAGGTGGTCCAACTGTTGGAGACAGTAGATCGAGATGTTTGAGATTGTCAGATGAAAACACTTCTGAAGCTCTTGCTTATCAAGATTTCTTGGACAACGGTTACCCCTCGATGGAGCACAAGCAAGATCATCATAATACTGCAATCAAATCTGCCTTTACCGTTCAAAATGAGTTTGTATTTGTTTGGTTTGTAGGATCAATAGTTTTCCGTGGAACTAAGCTTATAGAGACTCAGGTATGTAAAAAAAAAAATTGTTCTTTAATATTTTCACATGATGTTATCTCTTTGTTCTTGAATATTGGCAGGTGGATTCTTATATGTATCAATTATTATCTGAATGTTAATCTCCCTGTCACAACTTAGGAGTCTTGCATCCTAATGTGAATGGATCACATATCCTACTTCATAACAAAGGAATATACTTGAGAATGCGGGTAACATATCCGCTTCATTTTTTGATCCATGCAACAAAAAACAGTGAGTAGTCAGGTAGCCAGTTTATGTTATAGAGCTCCGAGCTTATATAAGTCCTAAACATCAACATATTTAAGGCGCAGTCAAGATTTCTATTTAAAAAAAAATACATTTACCTCCAATAGACAACTTAATGTTTAACCTTTGTCAGAAGACCAATCTCTAATTTTTCCCATATGTAACATTGGGTAATTTGGTGGTTATTTGAATCTATATTATGCTCAATAAATTTATAATGATTACATCCGCAATGCATTTTTTTACAGAATATTACCTCTTATTTGCCTTGAGATGTATCCGTTTGATTGCCTTCAGGTGTTGCCTCCCAGGTCTCTATAATACACACAAACTGGTTGATAATTTTATTTGCTAGATGTTCCGATTTTAATTTATGTCAATAATTTTGCTTTGTATTACATTCATGTGAGTTGTAGCATTGGATGTGTTTGGTTTGTAGCAAGAAGAGTATTTAAACAGAGAATCACTTTATGAATTGAAAATGTGCATTTACTGAAATTCAACTTAGGTGGGATATTAGAATCAGCTGACACTTCAAGATTAGAGGATCCTGCTCTACATGATTTGTTAATATTCTTACTCTTTCTAGTTCATTGTTAACAAAATTTGTTAGGTTTGGATGACATCGATCATATGTGAATTCTGGGAACATGTTTCATTCACCCTGATTTCGATGGACGGGGTTTTGTATATTATAAAAAGTGTGGTATGTTGTATTTTTTCCAGTTTTTTAGATGTGAATAGAAAGGGATTGGGAAGAGTGGGACTGTAGTTTTAAAAATGTTGGATGCCTTCACTACATGATCATCTTACTGTGACACTGTCAAGTTATATGAAGGACGTGAATAGGTCGAATCTTTGTAAAAACTTCTGAGATAATAATGAATTAACATTGATTGGATTATCAGTATTATTTATTTGGTGTTTGAATATTATCCTAACATAAATACATTGTGGTTCTTAGATGTTGCTTTTGTTTTAGTAATAAGTTATGATAGTCGTGTAAATTTTTTTAAAAATCTATAGCTCCCAACATGTGTGTGCATCTATATTATTCATTTGTATCTTACCACATGTTCTACATGATGCCATTAGTAAATAACCTATTAAATAAACCTTCACAAGAAATAGAGGACTAACTGTGAAGTCAGATTTTTAGAATAATGAAACCACGATTCCAATTTCTGAATATATATACTTTCCCTTTAGCGGAACCGTAAAGTTAATTAGCTGATCAACTAAGAATCCTTTTCTATAACCATACAACAACAAAAAAAATCGAAGAGGTTGAGCCCCGACCGAAGGCCGGGGTGATACTGATAGTTTTGGAAAAGTGGTAAAAATTGTTCGTTCACGGGGACTTATGAAGATTTTTTGTTTTGAACCTAATTTTTGATACTAAAAATAAAGAAAATTAAATTGAATGTGATAACAAGATTTTAAAAACAAACAAGACTCTGGGTTCCACTACTTCCCATGATTGATGATGTTATAAAGATTTCAAAACTCTAGTCACCTTTTAAGTCCTTTTTATTTCCTAATTCACTAATAATCAGACATATTCTCAAATATTATTTGTACCCATTAAGCATAGATTATCAACTGATTTAAGAAAGCATAACCCATCAATTCGAATTACAAGTAATTAGGAAAATCATGCAATCGAATTAAAACTCTGCAGAAACAGTGATTAAGTGAATTATATAATAAAACTAGAGAAAATAGAATAAATTAAAGTTATTACCCATCATTCATGCGTAAATAGCTTCCTCCATTGGCTTGGTAACGTGAGAATTAGCTCATCATGGTAAACAACCCCTCAAAATATTTATTCATGGATCAAAAATTGTTTACAAAAATAAAAAGGAGAGAAAATAATATAACTCAGGTGGTTTGCAATGGTGTAATGGCATTGCAAACAACTGTTCTCACTGTTACAGAAGGGAAAAGTGTTTCACTCAGGATAAACGTTGCAGTTGGGATGAAGAAACTGTCGCCTTATCTTCTGTTCGTCGTGTTCTTCAGCAGCAGGTGGGTTTTCTCCTCTGGTTTTTTTTCTCTCGACTCCTCCCCCTTTTTCTTCGATATCCTTGCTTTATATAGGCTTCACAAACCCTAACAACCTTTCCTTAACTGATAAGAAACCAAAACAAACTCTAAATCTTGATTATCCGAAAAAAAGAACGAAACTTTTTTCCGACCATAATTCGATTTTTCCAGCTTGTTTCACGGCTTTAAAACTCTCATATTTGACGTGTGATAATATATTTGATTACTCCTTCTATTTGGGATAACGAAACAAGGTTTTTATCCCATAAAACTCGTTAACTTAATCCAACAGAACACTCTCACGCGTAAACAAATATCCCCGCCTATTTCAGATTTTTAGATTGAAAGGAGGTTTCCCTTATCCATGGTTGGGGTGCCTTTAGCAGTTACTCCTAGGTTCCTTTATCAATTTTTTCGGGTTCCTTTATCACTTTTTTGACACAAATATTTATTTTCCAAAATTACCTACAACCACATAAAATCATACAGCAAGTATAAAATCGAGCACTAATAATACATAGACTTAGGAACAAATTAGACACAAAAATATGTCTATCAAATATCTCCAAACTTATTATTTGCTAGTCTTCGAGCAAATCTAGTCTAGAAAAAAAAATCTAACTCATTTTCGTATGAATCACGACTACACCATAAAACTTTTTACTTTAAATTTTAGCTACTTGTGAACGATTGAGGGTAGACACTAAACATGCTATTTAGTTGGCTACTAAATTCTTCGGGTATGTGAATCATTACCCTATATGAGTCCAACTGATGTACAGGAGTTTGCACTCAAGCGTATTAAAATTCATATAAAAGAAAACAAAACATTACTCAGATAGTCGTACAGTGGACCACGATACTCGGAATCTAGCAAACCACAATCACATGAATAGATTTAGAAGATGGATATGGAGATGATGAAGTTTGCACATGTTGAGTAAGGTGAACTGTGTTTCCCATATCTGTCTGAAGGTCAGTGCCAGGATGAATTCTATTGGATTGAGATACGCTCCCACTGGTCTTAGTCATTATACTAATATTGACTCAGCTGGTATATACAAGGGCCCCAGCGGTCGATTTATTAAAAATAAAATATTTATTTATTTATTTATTAAACAATGGTCTAAATAAAATACAATAATGGGGCTTGATCTCAAATACTCTACTTCATCCTGGCGGCGATAACAAGGCGATACTAGTGCCCCACCAAATCACTTAGAGAAACACATAAAGTAACAAAAATAAAAACATAAGGTGATATGGTGCGACTCCGAGATATGGTGACGACTAGCATGTTATTTCTAACACCTGAGCTCTGTTCTTTTATGAATAGACCATTTAGGTGGACACACCAATTCCTATAGAAAAAGAGCTAAGTTTCTATCTACTTAGAATGGTTAGTGTCATCCTGAATTTTTCACAAGTTTCTAAATTTTGGAGTTTCATAATTGCACTAAAAGTTTCTCTCTTACCTCCAAACTTAAATCTAACATTGTCCTCAATGTTTCAAATTAAAAAGCAGTACCAATAGATAGGTAAATAAAGGAATAAAGAGGTAAGTCAGAAAGATAGTATCTGGGTGAAGTGTAACAATCCTTCTACGGAGAATAAGATAGAAAATAAAAACCTAAAATCAAATAATAAAAACCTATAAAAATCTACTAATGTACATAAACAACCTTGATGGTCAATCAAGGTAAACAGGGTCCTCCAGGGGGACCTCCTCAACATCACCTGTAGGAAAAGGCTCTAAAAATGGTTTTAATCTCTGACCATTAACTTTGAAAGAACTTATACCATCTTGAGTCTCAATCTCAATAGTGCCATGAGGAAAAAAAAAACGAACAGTAAAAGGACCGGTCCACCGAGAGCGTAACTTCCCGGGGAATAGATGCAAACGAGTATCATATAGAAGAACTTTTTGACCTGGAGAAAATGACTTTCCTAAAATATTTCTATCGTGCACAAGTTTTATTTTGTTCTTATACTCCCTAGCACTATCATATGCATCTTTCCGAATCTCTTCCAACTTATTGAGCTGGAGCTTCCTGTGAGCTCCTGCCTTGTCAAGTGAAAAATTAAACTATTTTACAGCCCAATATGCTCTGTGTTCTAACTCGACGGGCAGGTGACATGCCTTGCCAAAAACTAGATGATAAGGTGACGTTCTGATGGGGGTTTTAAACGCAGTACGGTAATCCCATAAGGCATCAGTAAGCCTCAATAACCAGTCTTTCCTATTAGGATTAACTGTTTTCTCTAAAATATGCTTAATCTACCTGTTGGAAACCTCTACTTGACAACTAATCTGTGGGTGATATGGGGTAGCTACATTGTGAGTAATACCATACTTCTTCATCAAGAAACTAAAAGGTCGGTTATAAAAGTGCGACCCTCCATCACTAATTATAACTCGCGGTGTACCAAAACGTGCAAATATGTTATCATTCAAAAACTGGACCACAACCTTGTAGTTGTTTGTTTTGCACGAAAACGCCTCAACCTATTTTGAGACATAGCCTACAGCGAAAAGGATGTAAAAATAACCAAAAGAATTAGGAAAAAAGACCCATAAAATCAATGCCCCACATATCAAAGACCTCAATAACTAAAATAAGGTTCAAAGATATCATATTTCTACGGAAAATGGTTCCTAACTTCTGACAACGCTCACAAGCAACACAATAATTGTGGGTGCCCTAAAACAATGAAGGCCAGTAGAATCCACACTTCAATATCTTAGCAGCAGTCTTTTTAGTACTAAAATAACCCCCAAAAGCATGATCATGACAAAAGGAAATAATACTGGTCTGGTCACTCTCAGGTATACATCTCCTAATAATATGATCTGGATAATACTTAAACAGATAAGGATCGTTCCAAAAGAAATGTTTTACCTCGGCTAAAAACCTAGAACGATCTTGTTTACCCCAAAGTTGAGGCATTCGACCAGTAACAAGATAATTCAGTATATTCGCAAACCAAGGTAATTGAGAAACAACAAAAAAAAATTCATCAGGAAAATTATCCCTAACATGAGGGGAATCAACATCAAGCCTAGAAAAGTGGTCTTCTACTGTATTTTCTGCACCCTTTTTGTCTCTAATTTCTAGAGCAAATTCTTGTAATAAAAGGATCCATCTAATCAATCTAGGTTCAGTATCCTTCTTGAACATAAGGTACTTCAAAGCGACATGATCAGTAAAGATTATAACCTTAGAACCTAAAAGATATGGTCTAAACTTATCCAGGGAAAAAACAATGGCTAAGAATTCCTTCTTTGTTGTAGTATAGCTCAGTCGGGCATCATTAAGGGTTTTATTGGCATAGTAATCACATGCAATAATTTTTTTTCACGCTGACCTAAAACAACACCAATGACATAATCTCAAGCATCACACATGATCTTGAAAGGTAAATTCCAGTTAGGTGCTTGGACAATAGGGGCAGTAGTGAGCAAAGTCTTAAGCTTCTCGAAAGCCTTTAAACAAGCATCATCAAAGACAAACTTAACATCTTTTGAAAGAAGATTGCAAAGAGGTCTAGAAATCAAGCTAAAATCCTTAATGAATCGACGATAACAACATGCATGCCCTAAGAATGACCTATTATCTCCTACATTTTTTGGAACATGTAAATTCTTAATAAGGTCAACTTTGGCTTTGTCTACCTCTACACCCTTAGAAGATACGATATGCCCTAAAACAATTCCTGATCGAACCATGAAATGACATTCTTCCCAATTAAGCACTAAATTCTTTTCCTTACACCTAGTCAACACTATTTTCAAATGATGCAAGCACTCATCGAAAGATGGCCCAAACACTGAAAAATCATCCATAAAAACCTCTAAAACCGTTCTAACATGTCAGAAAATATGTTAATCATATAACTTTAAAAGTAGCGGGTGCATTACGTAACCCAAAAAGCATGCGTCTATATGCAAAGGTACCAAAGGGACAAGTAAATTTGGTCTTCTCTTGGTCTTATGGGGCAATAACAATCTGATTATAACCAGAGTATCCATCTAGAAAGCAATAATAACTATGTCCATCTAATCTATCAAGCATTTGGTCGATGAAATGAAGGGGAAAGTGGTCCTTCCTTGTGACCTTGTTCAATTTTCTATAGTCAATATAAACACGACATCCCGTGGTCACTCGGGTTGGGATTAACTCATTGTTATCATTCTGGACTACAGTGATACCTGATTTCTTGGGAACAACCTGAACGGGGATGACTCACTTACTGTCTGAAATGGGGTAGATAATACCCGCATCTAACAACTTAAGCACCTCAGTTCAAACTACTTATTTCATGTTAAGGTTAAGTCGGCGTTGCATCTCCATAGACGGTTTGGTATCATCCTCTAAATGAATTTAATGCATACAAACAGTAGGACTTATACCCTTAATGTCTGTTATGGTCCACCTTAAATCTTACTTATTGTCTTGAAGTATGTTCATTAGCCTACTTTCCTGATTATTATCCAAGACAGATGCTACAATCACAGGCAAAGTCTCATATGGGCCTAAAAACACATATTCCAAAGTATCTGGTAGTTGTTTCAGGTCCAACTTAGGAGGACCTTCTAAAGAAAGAAGTAAGATAGAACTAGAAACTAGTAGTGGTTCGAACTTAGTTTTCCATCTATTAGTATCTAACACGGGGGTAGAATCTAACAGAGCGTTCACTTGATCAATGGTGCTATCATCGTTAAAATCTAAGCCAAAATGGGATAGACAACTCTCTAATGGATCTTCAGACAAGATGTTTGGTAATGACTCATGAACTAAAGTTTCTATCATGTTCATCTCTTCAATGCACGTGTCATCTAGCTCAGGGGGTTGCTTACTAACATTGAAAATATCCAGCTCAATAGTCTTATTACCAAAAGATAAATTCATAATACCATACTGACAATTAATGATCGTATTAGATGTAGCTGAAAATGGGCGACCTAATAACGTAGGTATCTGGTTCTCTGGGTCAGGGACATGTTGGGTGTCTAGGAAAAAAATCCACATGATAAATAAACTTGTCGACCTCAATAAGAACGTCTTCGATAATGCCACGAGGGATTTTCACAGGCCTATCAGCTAACTGAAGTGCTACTTGGGTAGGTTTCAACTCGCCAAGTCCTAGCTGGATGTACACATGGTACGGGAGTAAGTTCACACTTGCTCCTAAGTCAAGTAACGCTTTCTCTACTCGGTAGTTACTTATTGTGCAAGAAATGGTAGGGGAACCTAGGTCTTTTTACTTAGGAGTAGTGTTGTTATGGATGATCGAACTTACATGACTAGCTAAGAAGGATTTCTTTTGTACATTAAGCTTTCGCTTTCGCGTACAACGATCCTTAAGGAACTTGGCATAAGTAGGAATCTTCCTAATTGCTTTTAATAAAGGAATATTGACTTGCTTAAAAATTTCCAATATATTATTAAATTTGGTTCCTTATTATTGGTACTAAAAGTTGTGGGAATGGGGATCTAGGCACAAGATCGGGCTTAGCAGGAGCCGCATTGGACTCTTTAGAGACTTTATCAGTCTCTTCAGCTACTAGCTCAAAAGGGTGAACTACAGCATGTTCACTATCAAGCATGGTTACCTTGTTGTCTACCACTTTACCATTCCTAAGGGTTCTAATTGCATTCACATGATTTGATGATTTCTCACCAGAAGAAAATTCATGAACTCCTCTAGGGTTGGGTTGTGTCTGACTAGGAGGAAACTTACTTTTTTCTCTCTCTTTCAAAGACTCATTTATCTGACTAACCTGGATTTGTAAATTTGAAATAGCCTGAATGTTAGCTTGTATAATCTTACTATTATCTTGTAAAGTTTGGTCAACCGATTGCTAAAATTTTGTAGTGTTCTGAGCTAACATGGTGAGAGACTCTTCTAAACTCATCTTCTTATCTGAAGGGTTCTGAAACTGTGTTGGTCCTGAGGGATTCTTATTATAACCAAAACCTGGGGGAACCTTAGAATTACTAGATTGACCTTGATTATGTCCCTTAGACCATGACAGGTTAGGATGGTTTCTCCAACCAGGGTTATAGGTTTCTGAATATGGGTCAAACCTCTGACGGTTATCAAATCTAGTGATATTGTAAAGAGTATGGGCTTGCTCTTCAACAGTCTGTCCTTCCCAAAATGACTTGGTCTCTATTCCACAACTAGATTGACTAAATTCTAATGCTTCTAACCTTTTTGCTATAGCTGCAATTTTGGCATCTGATTCAAAGGTTCCATCTACCCTATTGACATTACCTTTTTTCAGTAAAATATTTCTCTAGGGTTCCCTACTACATTCCCATTGATGGGTTTTTTCAGTGATCTCATTCAGAAATGTCATCGCTTCATCAACAGTTTTACTGTTAAACCCTCATGTACACAAAGACTCGACCATGGTCGTCGTTGGATAATCTAGCCCTTCATAAAGGATCTGAACTAGTCTAACCTTTTCTAAACCGTGATGAGGACATTGTATCAATAAATCATTGAACCTCTCCAAATACCTGTATAAATATTCTCCCTCTTGTTGCACACATATGCAAATTTATTGCCTAATAGAGGATGTTTTACGTCTAGGGAAAAACTTCAAGGGAAAGGAAGATGTAAGATCTTCATATGTTTCGATGGACTCAGATGGCAAACTATATAACCATGATTTGGAATTGTCTCTCAGGGAAAACTGAAACAACCTAAGTTTCAAAGCTTCATCGGTCAGGTTGTGAATTCTTAGGGTATTACAGATTTCTTCAAATTCCCTAATGTGAAAATAGGGGTTTTCATTCTCTTTTACTAAGAAGATTGGGATCATCTGTATGGTCCCAGGTTTCATCTCATAATTTGCTTCAGTTGCAGCTAACTTGATACAAGATGGACGACTAGTCCTAGTGGGATTCAACAAAGATTTTAAAATCGCCATTTCTGGCACTATCACATGACTAAGGGTAAATTCTTCAGACAAAGTCAAACTTTCAAAATTAAAATTTTAAAAAACAAGGCTCTCTAAATAAGAGTCTTCGAGACCCTCGTTTTCATAAACAGAACTACTAGGCGTGTCACTAATCAAACGACCTAAAATGTCTCTTTTCCAAGCTCGCTCAGTGATGGTATCGAGCGGTCTTGGCATAACTAAAAAAAAACTAAAAATAAGAAAATCCTAATTAGAAGGAAATTCTAAACAAACACAAGCAAGGCTGACTCAACCAAATCAATCTTATTAATTCTAGCAAACAAAAAGCATGATGGCTCCACTTAGATTGTTTCTAGACAGCTTTTATTCTTCCAAAAGGCAACTAGTTATAGTTTAAGCAAACCTCTTAGAACGATCTTAATTAGATTAAGTTGATTGAGAGAAGCAAGATAAGCTCTTTGGAGCTTGGATAATCCTACCTATTTGGCAAACGTTTCCTTGGGTTACAAGGTGGCACGAACCAACTTAAAATTAATCTTCCTGATCCTTGAGTTGAGATAATAAAGTAAACTTTTGAATGATTTTCCAACAAGCTCGTTACCCTATCGGTCTTCTTTATTGTCAATATTTTAGGTTTAGGTTCGCGTTTGGTAACATGTTCCTAAAGCGGGCAAGAAGGATACGGTGATGAAATCCGAACCCTTATCTTGTATGGCCAGTTCTTCCCCTTTACTAGAAATTAAAGTCTGTATTCAGTTCTCAGCATATATACAAACGAAGAAATACAGTAAACCCACTGACAGGTGATTCATGGGTTAATCGAGTTTTATCTCCCGTTCCAGATAGACGATGAACCGTTGAAGTCGACTCGGGCCACTGACTCCTGTGTCAGTGTACGAACCCAAGGGGCTGAGACAATATCGTAATCGTCGTCATTCCCTGTACAATTTATATTTAACCACCCTTCATAGGGTTTAAAAATTATAAAGTCTAAAAATAATGTCCCAAAGTGTCCAAAATATCCAAAAATAACAGAAAAATAACTAAAAGGATTACAAAAAATAAAAGAGATTTCCTAATACAATTTTATAAAATAAATAAATAAATAAATCCTAAAAAATAAAATTAAACTAAAATTAAATCTTTGTCTTCTTTCCTGTTCTTTTTTCTTTAACTTTTACTCTGAGTCTTTAATCACCAAAATCTTTGGCTCAATTTCTTTTCGTTTTCGTTCCAAAACATGTAGCAAACTAGAAATACCCAAAAACGTAAAATAGAACTAAATTATTAAAACCTAAAAAATGAAAAATGAAAATAAATAAATCTATAACTCTAAACCTAAAAACAAGTCCCCGGCAGCGGCGCCAAAAACTTGATCGTTTCAGAAAAGTGGTAAAAGTTGTTCGTTCACTGGGACTTGTGAAGATTTTTTGCTTTAAACCTAATTTTTTATACAAATAAAGAAAAGTAAATTGTATGTGATAAAAAGATTTTAAAAACAAACAAGACTCTGGATTTCACTACTACCCATGATTGAATGATGTTATAAAGATTTCAAAACTCTAGTCACCTTTTAAGTCCTTTTTATTTCCTAATTCACTAATATTCAGACATATTCTTAAATATTATTTGTACCCATTAAGCATAGATTATCAACTGATTTAAGAAAGCATAACCATCAATTTGAATTACAAATAATTAGGAAAATCATGCAATCGAATTAAAACTCTGCAGAAGCAGTGATTAAGTGAATTATATAATAAAACTAGAGAAAATAGAATAAATTAAAGTTATTACCCATCAATCATGCGTAAATAGCTTCCTCTATTGCCTTGGTTTACGTGAGAATTAGCTCATCATGATAAACAACCCCACAAAATATTTATTCATGGCTCAAAAATTGTTTACAAAAATGAAAATGAGAGAAAATAATATTACTCATGTGGTTTACAATGGTGTAATAGCGTTGCAAACATCTGTTCTCACTGTTACAGAAGGGAAAAGTGTTTCACTCAGGATAAATGTTGCAGTTGGGATGAAGAAATTGTCGCCTTATCTTTTGTTCTTCACGTTCTTCAGCAGCAGGTGAGTTTTCTCCTCTGGTTTTTTTTCTCTCTCGATTCCTCCCCCTTTATCTTTGATATCCTTGCTTTATATAGGCTTCACAAACCCTAACAACCTTTCCTTAACTGATAAGGAACCAAATATTAAACCAAAACAAACTCTAAATCTTGATTATCCGAAACAGAGAATGAAACTCTTTTCCGGCCATAATTCGATTTTTCCAGCTTGTTTCACGGCTTTTAAACTCCCATGTTTGACGTGTGATGATATATTTGATTACTCCTTCTATTTGGGATAACGAAACAAGGTTTTAATCCCATAAAACTCGTTAACTAAATCCAACAGAACTCTCTCACGCGTAAACGAACTATCCCCGCCTATTTTGGATTTTCAAATTGAAAGGGGGTTGCCCCCTATCCATGGTTGGGGTGCTTTTAGCAATTGCTTTTGGGTGCCTTTATCACTTTTTCGAGCCGATTTTTCCACAAATATTTATTTTCCAAAAATATCTACAACCACATAAAATCACATAATAAGTATAAAATTAAGCACTAATAATACAGAGTATTAGAAATAAAATAGACACAAAAATATGTCCATCAGATACCTAATAATTTTACTATTTTATATTAGATTCAGACGAGTCTCAGACACAAATCAGGTGAGTTAAAAAAAATTAAACAACCGGTAGTTACTTGGACTATATAGGCTAGTAACCAAATACATGTCCTCTGAGGTGCATAGGATTACGTGATTAGAACACATTTGATGGATGAAATCCAATTTTGTGCACATACTTTTACAGATTATTAGTATGACATTCCTATTTGATTGGTTAAGTTTACTAATGATTGGTCATATTGTCGCGCATAGTAAAAATTCAGTCTCTTGTTACGTTACAACAAAAATCAAAATCAAAGATGACTTTGAGGACACTCGTTAGAGAGTATGCATAAAATCGAGCCCCTTTATATGTGACACACTTTCGCTAATTCCGCTCCAAATTGTACGTAGTATCATGTGGCACCCTTTCATTTTGTTTTAAAACTTTTTTTTTTGACAAACCATTTTGTATTCAAATTACACACCCACTTTGGGCATGTTTATAAAGTTTCAATTGAACTTCTGAGCTTCATTTTGTTGTAGAATCCATGTATATGCATCCACGGTCAGTGTAAGATGCCAAATGTTGCGTGTCCGAGCCAAAAATAGCTAGTTGTATGAGCCAATTTTTCCTAATCAAACATTACTCCTGGATAAGAAACATTTGTTATTTTATTACACATCACTGAGAACAAGGAGTGAACATAGAACAATCAAACACAATATATAGATAACTTAGTTCATTGTTCTGAGGTGAAGCTCAGACAGGAAAATGAAAAAACATATCCTATATCATAACCAAGATAACCAGATCTTAACGAGCAAAACGCAACACTTATGACTTACATACATGATGCTAAATCGAACATAAATAAGACTACTAGTACACATAGATTAGTAATACCGCACATTACATTTATATAAACAGATCATCGCCAAGGAGGATTGCATTAACCGATCGATTAGTACGTAGTTACTTCTTGGTGCATTTAGTAGTGGTAGGAATTTTGCACTTGTCAGGAAGTTGCAGTGCACGGTCTGGATCGATTCCGAAAGAAGGCAACATCATGCTGTTTTTATAAGAACAAAGACAATCAAAATCGGCTTTCTTAAGTGCCGTGCAACACTCGGGTGTTGGATCGATCGGTGGGTCTACCTTCGTCACTGCAGGTTTACAAGTGATTAAATCATCTTGAGTCAGATTACAAAGGCTCATACCCTTAGAACTCACAACTTGGTTTCCAAGTACGACAACTATGATCATTACCATAGCCAACTTCATTGTAACTTTCATCACCATCTTCTTCTTCTTCTTCTATTCTCTCTGCTCTCTCTGTGTTTAGCTCACTGCTCTCTTTCTGAATCTCTTTCACTCTACCTTGTGTTATAATTCTCTTTGGGGGTGTGTGCATCTATAGAGAGATAGATGTGAGTAAGGAAGTGGTGTGCTATGTGCATGCACATGCATCACTTAGTAGTGATCAACCAACCACAAGAATGGTGCCCGTGAATGTCTATTGGCAACATTCTACTATTTTTATTAGGGATCACGGGTGGTTCTGTAGACTCACATTGTTTGTTGTAGTACTAGAAATATAAAAATGGAGGAATAACCTTTATTTTTGCACCACAAATAATGGAGTATTTTTCTGAAATAAAAATTGAAAACTGATGGGATTTTTTGTCCTCTAACAGTGAATGATGCATGTAACTATGCAAGTGGTGAGTTCTCCTGATTTGTGGTTCTCATCTCTCTAGCTAGCTAGCCATTTATATATCTTCTTGGGAACTAGTGCTTTGTTCATAGGGATCGGATATGTATATAGAAAAATAGGAAAAGCTAGCTACGGTACAAACTATGAAGAGTTCCTCATCTATGCTTTCTTTCAGGGGCATACATATACAACAACAGATTTACAGGATTTATAAAGGGAGATACCATCACTGGCGGAGCTGATACCGTTATTAGAGTAGCGGGGCTGATTGATTGAATGCATCCTCCCTGCTAGTCTTGGTATCAGTCCGTATAAATCATGCAGATTTAAGGCAACCCAATGAAAAGAAGTTATCTCCACCTCGTTTATGATGTGTTACGGCCTTTCTCCTTATGCGCCAAAGACATTGCATTTCTTTTCCTCCCGCAAAACCCACATTGCACGGTCGCAAATTTCATGCCCCTTTATTAGATCGGAGGTGTTCTAGCATTTTTAACTATGAGTACTACTAATATTGGTGATTGATGAAAAGATTGGTTTATTAGCTTGATTGTATATCCACACTCATGAGAAAACCCGGACGCGAATTCTATAATGTGGACGTGTCTAGGACTGTTCGATTCACCACTACCAGGACGCGATTTGGGCTCAAACACTGGATTCCAGAGAAAATTCTATCTTTGAAAAGAACTTTTTATTTCTAACTCCAAATACAGTGTGGCGGCTAAAATGTGTGTTGGAAGGCTAGAACTATGTATTTGGTTATCATAGAGATTAGTATTTAGACATGCAGCAGGGCGACTTGGACGCGACTTGGACAAAAAGAGAAGTAACTTGGAAAAATCTTGTTTGTCGATAATCTCGGACCAATCAATAGAATATTGATTAATACGTAATCGACCGAACACTACTTGAAAATTTCCTACGAGATGGCAAAAAATTTGAAGGGTAGTAAAAAGGTAAAAAGAACTTGAGATAGGCAATAAATAGGTAGAAATGAGCTTTGAAGCCAGCCCCGCAGGATGCCCAAAAATGGGCTTGGGATATGAGTTGAGCGTTTACATATGAAAAGTAGACATATTTTTTTTCTTAACTACATGCATGCTCAATTCAAAATTAGCTGAACTAGGAGGGAATAATAGTAAGTTGTAATATAAAGCGCATGGATTTAAGAAGCAAATAGCTCTTTTGCGTGGCTAGACTGTAGAGGACCGTTGAAAAGTTCCCTTGATTTTGGTGTCTTTGTAATAATTGGCTTGGATCGATATATGACCCAGCCGTTAAGCCCTGTAGTCCTGCACTGCATTGGCTTGAGACTCTTGACAGATGAGCATGACTGCACGAGCTTGATACTAGCTCAAGTCAAGTGTTTGAGAGTCATGTTCAGTTCTAGGTACTCTAGTAAATCGCATGAGTTTTTTTTGGCAACTATATGTAGCACACCAATTTGTTTCATCACTAGACACCATATATTTCAATACCAAATAATTAATCAAATAGAGCAGATTACATAACATCGCTTATGAATTAAATTCAAATAAAAAAAAAACTGCATTGATCGGCATCACCAAACCCTTAACAGATCATGCTTAATACTAAAAATAACAGCCCTAATAATAATAATGATCAAATCTCTGAATCCTCATATGTTGATCATATAGCAAATGCTTTCTCTTCTTCAACCTTCTTCTCCTAAACTTTCTCTTCTTCTTGGACTACTTTTGGTTCTTCAACGGCAACAGAAGTTTTGATTTCTTCTTCAATGTGTGCGGGAGCGGAAGCAACAACAGTTGGCTCCTCTACACTACTGCATCATCGAAAGAAACTACAGCTTCTTCTTGATCAACATCTCGAGAAGTGGCTGTGGCGGCAACTACAGTTGACTCTTCTACGACTACTCCGTCAACAGCAGAAGAAGGCAGAATCTCCTCTTCAACAGCTTCCGAACCTGGAGTTACAGCAACAACTGGCTCTTCTACTACTTCTGCATCAGTAGTGACAGCCAGAATTGCAACGTCTTCTTGATCAACATCCCGGGTAGTTGCAGCTACAACAATTGGCTCTTTTACTGCATCATCGGTAGCTGATGTTACAGTCTCTTCTTCGACAACTTCTGGAGTGGAAGCTACAACATCAACTGTTTCTTCTACTACTACTGCATCAGTACTGGTGGCAGAAGTTGTGATTTCTTCTTGATCAACATCTCGAGTGGTGGCTGCTACAATAACCGGTGGCTCTTCTACTACAACTGCATCAGTTGTGGTTGAAGTTACAATTTCTTCTTCAACAACTGCAGGAGTGGGAGTCACAACTGGCACTTCAACTACAACTTCGTGCTCAGTAGTTGATTCCACATGGGAAGGAACTGCTACTTCTTCCTCTGGCTCCTTTTCAACAGTTGTGGGAGTGGAAGCAGCAACAATTGGCTCTTCTTCTGTTGCAGCATTAGCAACATCCGAAGTAATAGTAGCTTCTGCGTCAACAACGGGATCTTCTATTGAAACAGCATTCTCGATGGTAGAAGCTACAACTTCTTCCGTAGCTGCAGTCACTTGCTCTTCTGTTTCTGTTGTGGTGTTATCTAGTTTTCTTTCTTTAAGTACTTCGGTGTCAGAAACGACTGATTCTGCTTTTAGTTCTTGTACAACAGCAACTTCTTCTTCAGTTGTAGCAGGTTCGATGTTTTCCTTCTCTGCTTCTTCTTGCGGTGCTGCTGATCTTGGTTCTTCTACTTCAACTTCGCGCTCAGTAGTAGTAGTACTGATGATTGGTTCCGTTGATTCCACATGGTAAGGAAGTGCTACTACTTCCTCTGGCACATTTTCAATGTCTACCGGAGAAGCTGCAGTTGTTTCTTCTTCTGACGGTTTTGATATTTCTTCATGAGTAGTAGTAATTGCAGCTGATGGTTCCTCAACTACTGCTGCTTCTACTACATGTGTGTTCCCCACCTCCACTGGAGCTATTTCAGCCTGTGTGCAAATGTTAAGAATCAAGATACCAATCAGTCATGGTGCACATCAATTCTGACGCATAAAAAGTCAAGGCTGGTCAAGGTAAGTGTTTCAAGGTCAAACTTCATTTGCATAGTTAAAAAAAATGCATATATTTAAACTTCTATTTTGCTAGATCATGTTTTCAGTATCCAGCAAAACTTAGATCAAAATTGTTACTATATACCAAAAACTCATGTAAAATATAATCAATGTCGATCTCTGGAATTAATCATAATACACATAAAAAGTATCTAGATGCAACTTTTAAGAAAAAAAAAACTTTTAGTACAGTTTGGATGGAGATAAAATCTGAAGGCTCAAAACCTCAAACATATAAAGTCTTGGAATCGAACTCGCGACCTAAATCGAAATTTGTCTGGACTAAAACTCTAACAATAGCTTGATCAACAGTGATAAACTACCATGGGTATGTAAATGATAGAAAGAGATCAAAGAGAGACCAAGGGACAGAGAGATATTTCACCTGGATAGAAGCCATTAATTGATGCAAGATGAACTAAAAGAAGATCTTACAATCAGAAAAAAAAGATAACTGAGATCGGGATTAAAGAATGAGAGGAATTTGAATGAAGAAATGAAGAGAGGAGTTGCGACTATTTGTAGTGCCACTCTCTAAAATGCTCAAACAAAATCTGACGAGACACCACGTCCGACCCCATCGACCAGCATTACATAATTGCGTTTAAAGAACATGGGTTTCTCTGCAGGGCCAGCGCAAGATTCTTGCCTCTTTCATCATTTCTTTTTGATTTTCTTACCTCAGTAAATTAAATTAAATTTACCCACCAACAAATGTAACATTTTACTATTTTTCTCTTGTCCATGATTTTTTTTCTTGAGTTAAATTATTTAAAATAAAAATAATTGGCATGATTACATCAATAAAACATGTCTAAACAGTATAATTGTCAGCTACAAAGAGTGTTCACAAAGCAGGAGCAACAACATCGACGCTAAAACAACCTACGTGTACTAACAAGTTTTGGGTCATTGAACGGTTTTTGGGTTAGATTACACACTTTAAGTCACATTTTGGACCGATCACAAGGTCAATTTTGGACCACGTGTCCACCTTAGGTTGTTTGTCAGCCCTAACCCTAACTCGCGAGTCGTGGCCGACTCATAGGCAATTGGGATCCTTGAGAAGATAAGTTAACAATTGTACCCTGATGCTGATATATTTACCAGCAAGATTCTAGGGTGTCGTACACGACTAGAGTCCAACTAGATATCCAACTAAGCTTCAATGTTGACTCACTACCACGTGGTTTTGCTTCTATACCGCCCCTAGCTTTCACTTTTGCCTTTAGTTTTCTTTTTATGATATCATGTGTATCTCTGAATTTTGATTAAATTAGGATTATAAAAATAATTCTTTTAGCATCCAGATGAAAAAGCCTAATAGAGTTAAATAGTTAACCGTTCATATATCTTTAAGGTGCCGGCAGTGGCATACTTAATTCTGTATCTGGAAAATTTATTCCTTTGTCTATAGAGTCCAACTGTAATTGAAATAAAATATTAGGATTTTTGTAAATAATTTTTTTACAACAATGTGTTGCTAAATATGGGATAAAATAAATTTTAAATTCCACCAATTATATTTAATCTATAATTTTTACGTAAAAATAAAATGATAATAGGTAGTTTTTGAAAATAGAAAAGAAATATATAATACAATACGCTAAAAATTTAGTTTTTTATTTGTAGTTCTACAAATAGCCCTCGACAATGTAAGGGACCAATATAATCAGGCTTTTTCGTTATTTGAGAACTTCATTCCTCCATCACAAATTTTTAATTCCTATATGCCGGTAAGAATAGTAAATAAAACATTTTTCTTTAGCATGTATTTGTTAAGGGATATTTTTATAATTATTTTATTGGTATTGAACCTAAATCGATCTATTTTTGTAACTAGTCTATGAATAAAAGTGATATATACGAAAATTACAAATATTAGTAAGTTCTAATAAATTTTGCTTCAAATATGATTCAATAACGTAAAATGATAGATATATTTAGAAGTTTTTTTAAAGCAGGGTGGAACCAGAAATTGACTACTTAACCCCCCTCCTCCTCTAAAATCCTTAAAACCATATTCAAACCTCCAGTTTTATCCTATATTTTATATTTAGTCCATTTATAATTTAACATTTATACCATTAAAAAAAATATTTAAGCCCCCTTAACATTAATTCCAGATTCCGCCACTATTTTAAAGCGAAAGTTCATATGAATGTTGGTTAGTCTACCCATTTATTGCTTTAGAGAAGATTATTTTTTTGTTGTTGAGATTTTCAGTGTTTTTTATATATATCATTCTATTAAAAACATGTATCCAGTATTTAAGATGTTCTAAAGCTAAAACTAAAATTATATATCCGATATAAAATTAACTGATTTGATTGGGGGCTTGTGGAATTAATAGGGGGCTTTGCTAAATTTATTCACACACCATAAATTATTGGGTGGGGTAAATGATGGTGGAAATACTATTACCCTTCCCTTAATAACTAAACCTAAAATCCTAATACCTTTAAACCCATCAGTCCCCTTTCTATTTTAAAATCAAAACATAAAATCATTCACCCTCTCCTCTCCTCTTCTCATCTCCCTAACGATCCTTATTCCTTCATTTTTTTTTAAATCAATTCATCGTCGTAATCTTCATGGTACCAAATCTTAGACCATGACGACTTTTCATATGCATGTTAAAATTATGAAAAATCGGCATGGTTTTTGATTTTCGACCATCCTTACTGGTTATTTTCCCTGAAGACGAATAGTCTATTTAGGGTCATATCGGTTTTTACCTAAAACCATGACGAGCCTTTGATAAACCATAACGACCTCATAGTCTAATTAGGTTGTCATTGTCTATTGGTGTCGACCATGACGACTCCAACTCACCCAAATAATGGCAGATTGGAGTCGTCATGGTTTAGGGTGTGAATCGATGCCACCGTATCACACCAAAACATCCAGGACAAAGTGAAGATGGTATAGTTAGCATCGACATGGTCTATTTTTTATTGACCATGACGATTTTTCATAGTCTGGTAAAAGTGCAGGTAAGGGCCGTGTGTTGGATGTTACGACCATGACGAACTTTGCAGAATCGTCATGGTAGTAACCTCACGACCGTGACGACCCTTACACTGTGTGTTTACTTTTCCATAATAATTCGACGATTTTAACAAAAAATTCGACCATTAGTAAACTATTTGTAGTTTAACCTAAGTGATTTGAGTTATGGGTTTTTCATTTTTTTTCTTTTTTTTTCCTCCAAAAACCTATATTCTTCTCTATTCATAAAAAATAAAATAAAAATTCCTTAATTTTAATTCTAACCATAATTTATATAATTAATCTAATTTAATTAATTAACTAAATTAATCATATATTATGACAAATCAAATGGGATGGTTTGATCATTTATAAAATATATGATCGAAGGGTTTTACAAATTACTTTTAAATGATCTTATTATATCTTTTCCTAATGTCCCCTTATTAGTTCCACACGCCTTCGATTAAATCAGGAAAATTAACTATAGCTTTTAACATTTACGACCAGTGATCCTTGAAAATAATAATATTTCTTATTTCTTTAAAATATTAAAAAAGAATTTATAAATCGAGTAAATCCCCTTCTCAGTTCTCACTAACAAATTACGTACAAGTCAGATAAAAAGAAAGAAAATAAAGAAAAAATAGTGCAAAGTACAAACCAAAAGAAAAGAAACCAATGTGCTGTGTTAGTTATCTTTTTACATTGAAAATTAATTGATAAATCCTTTTTAACCTTACACTCTGTAACCACTGATCAAGCTATTGCGATATCAAGAATAGAAGATCATCTCATCAGACAGATGGACTGTTGATGTTGACGTCGGTGGGTCCTGGTTTGGATAAATAAAGTTAGACGGTGGAGATATGACCCACCCTTGTATCAACATTATGGGACTCATTTCAACTTGCCCGCCAATACATTTCCTAAAGTTGTTTGTGATGATAAATAATATCGTGCTTTGTGTGTTCCAGACGAGTCTGCCTGCCTGTGACATTTTAATCTCGACTATTAATTTTATTCTAGAAATTATGTAATAAAAATTTAGATTTTAAACATGAACGGTAATAGGATCATCAGTAATGTCGTATACTGATTACAGCAACATTGGAACTGATTCTCGTACTGGTACCTACTTGTTCCCTTATTCGGAAATTAGAACGTAATTTTCATTAATGTTGTGAATATCAAAAAGTTGCTCTGACACGTGGCAGCAATATCAGTGGAGCACAAGATGTCCCGATCCGGGGATCGAACCAAGGGATCGTACCGGGGATCGAACCAGGGATCCGGGGATCGAACCAAGGGATCGTACCGGGGATCGAACCAGGGAACCGGGGATCGAACCAGGGATCGAACCAGGGATCGTACCAGGGATCGAACCAGTCCCATAGGA
>JAJJMC010008872.1:486591-512761 GCA_023531435.1 Papaver californicum
CGCCACGTATTGAGAGTTGGGTGACTCATCGACCCAAGTTGGGTGACTCATCGACCCAACTCCTCCTCGCATAAAAGAAAAGGAAGCAAGAAAGAGAAAGGGGAGGTCTTCTTCTCCACCTGAAATTTCTGTAAACAGGGGAACTCCAATGGAGTTTTCATTTTTGTAACAAGAAATTAATCAATAAAAACCCTCTCAACTTCACCACCCGTGGATGTAAGCCATTAAGGGTTGAACCACGTTAAATCTTGTGTGCAATTTCCTCTTTTCTTTTGTTAATTTGAGTGATGATTTTGGTTGTTTTGGGTTTGAGAATTTCTGCCCAAACAAATGTACAATGACTAAAATGACGTGGATGGTGGTGGACACGTGGGTCCATCAGTGGTGCCACAACAGAACGTTGTCTTTTTCATTGAGATCTTTATATACAGGTACTTCTACTCCGAAAATAAAAGGAAATGAGAAAAAAAAAAAAAAAGGGCAAGCTGTCAAATTGCATGATTCATTTAGCACCGTCCATCGTACATATAAAGCACTAATTCATCATCAAGAATCTTCAGAATGCTATTCTTTGTTGGTCCTCCTCCTGCTAGATGTGGTACAATTTGTTAGCCTGCTGGGATACAGTCTGTTGCATCATTCATATCTTCTTTTGAGTTTTTTACTTCATACTAAGCCTAAATATGACTCCGAGGAAAGAATCAGTGGAAACAGTTTTAATCAATAGTCAGCGACGGAATCAGGAATCTACATGTAAGGGATTGAAAAGAAAAAGAAATGAAAGGGATTTTCATTCCACGTCTTAAATGAAATGTACGGACTAGAATCAGCTGTATATGAGATCCGGTAGGGTGGTAGAAAGATATCAATTTTTTTCTAGCATACTTTCTATTATTGTATTGTTTCAAGTTGTACTGGTACTATATAAAGAGGTATAGGCTTCATCATCTAATAAATATTTAATTTTATTAATATCAACTACGATAATGATAAGTGCGATAAAGCTATAGCGGTACCTGAAATCAGTTACGGAGCTAGAAATCATTTTAGTGGAGGAAATTTTCAATAGCAGAAGTTTTGTAAAAGATATACTTATTAATTTTTTAGGCGACTGTAGATTACTACAAAATTTTGGAATTTTGACCTACTTTCTAGAACAAAATTGTAATGTCACATTTAAAAATTTAAAATTTTATATGTTTATTCTCATAATAGAGTTGATTTGGTTAATATATCTAAGATTATTCTCATATTGTAGTTGAAATGACTAATTCATCTAAGACGATTTTAATTAATTATTAAAATATAATGACAACACCCCTTAGCCTCCCCTGGTTCCGCCGCAGTTGTACTGCAAAGTTTTTACGAGTTTCTTTATATTCTTTATTTTCTTTATTTAGCAAAGTGGGCAACAATCACGATAACACCACTCGATTTAGTATAAAGCTATATTATGATTGGAGAAATATGGCAAAGGGATGAAATAGTACATATGTAATCAAAAATGAAACTGATTAGTATTTCACATTTTGTATCAACTAACCTAATTAGTCAAAAAAACACTCTTCATTTACGACATGTTACCTTGTTTTTTTTGTAATTAATGGGCTAACTCAAATCTTACCTGGACTAAATGATATTTTCTCACCAATTACAAAGTCTCAAATAGGCTTTCCAAAATTTTAAGGTGGGCTACAGCCTACCTAAGCCACCCCCTACCTCCGTCAGTGTCAATAGTATTTCTGTCATTGGTCGCTTTATAAAATATGCACTCTTCAGCGAGAGCTCTTCCTTATAGTTTTTGTTCTAAGATTTCGTTTTAGTAAAAATAAAATAAAAAATGTGGAATATATATTATTTTAAAATAAAATAAAATCCATTGAACTATTTAACTGCACTTCTCTTTGTATCAATCGCGGTCTTTCTTCTAAGGTCAAATTAAACTGTTTAAAATTTGTAGAATTGAATTTTAGACTTTAAAAGTTGAATTGAAAATTGTTCAAGATAGGAGGTACCACAGGGCTAACTGGCTGAACTAAGAGTCCACCAAAGGATGGCTTGACTAAATTCTTATCCGGATTTAAATCTAAAAAATGGATTTGAAATTTTGTAAAATATAAAATATATGCTTATAAAAAATATTTTTGTAGACTTTTGAAGGGAGCCAGGCTCTAGTTGCACCTGGGGCTAAGTGGCTAACAAGTTTTTATGGGGTGGAGAAGAAAGAAGGAAGGAAGGAAGGAAGGAGGAAAAGCTAAAGTGTTCAACAGAGGCAGAGTGTGTCTGTGGTGGGGTGGGGGGTATGAATCAGTTTGGTCCTACCCAAAAATTCTGGTAATTCTGGTATACTGGGTTATCCATTGATGATACACAGCTACACAGCTACACAGCAAGGAAAGCAACTTTCGCAATTGGCAGCTCCAGCCCAGCAAATGAAATTAAAAATTCAAAGAAAATAATATTGAAAAAAAAAATAAAAAAAAAAATAAAAAAATGTTATCATTCGCTAGTGTAATCAAAAGTATATCCTGTTTGCCTTCGTTTTAGGGTCCAGTTAATAACTAATGTCAATTCAACTTCATTTTATTGGTTGTCAAATCCTTCTCTTCCACATTTCTTGATCATTGATTTAACCTTAAAAGGAGGAATTAACACTTGTACTCGAGTGCTCGTGTTAATCCTTCTTCTCATTTTTACTTACTTTTACTAAAGTAATTAAATCTATAGTAATTAGCCTAATTAGGGACCAAGGATTGCTTTGATCTCAAATCTACCATATAACTATCGGCGGAATCATAAAATAAACTGAGGGGCTAAAGAAATCTATAACTATGTAGGACTTTAGTAGACGAAATGCTTAAAATTAGATGGACTAAATACAAATTATAAAATAAATTAAACATTTTCATATAGTTATGAGAATTTTTTTGGGGTTAGAACCAGGATTAGTAAACTCTTGGCTATTAGCCAAACTTTAAATCTGCTTGATAACCCAAATTTACTTAGTAAGTCTAAATCTACTGACCAAGATTTACCTAGGGCGTCAAAAATTACATTATGACTTCAAATATATCATTTTAGCCGAATATGTTTATGACCCAAAACATGACCCGTGATGCTGTTAAGCAGTTAAAACTTGCCAAATGTTTCAATATTCGTCTTGCAACTCAATCTGTGTATTTTAATCCAAAATCATCATATGTGATCCTAAATCTATCTTGTCACACAAAAATCTACCAAATGACCCTCAATCTACCTTAATCCTCGAGACCTAAATTATGTACCGTGGTAAAAAATCTTTTCCATATGACCTGAGGGCAACTGTAATAAGGCGAGTATACCAAAGAGAAAAGACTAATAAAATTTAATTTTTTTTCATGTTATTCACAACGTGTTATAGATTAAATTTGATCGCACGTTCATTAGGTAGAGCGTATGTTAGAAAACGCTGTTGTAGAAGCACGTTACTGGACACGGAAGTTCATCTAACAAAGCGTACCATGTTGGACGTCCCTTTACGGGAGCGTTTCATATTCTGGAATCAGACACAACTATACAAGAGCGTTTACATTTTAGCACGCTTCTGTGGG
This sequence comes from Papaver californicum, assembly GCA_023531435.1. NCBI lineage: Eukaryota > Viridiplantae > Streptophyta > Magnoliopsida > Ranunculales > Papaveraceae > Papaver > Papaver californicum. The sequence continues at coordinate 490,182 of JAJJMC010008872.1, forward strand.
TGGACGTATAATAAACGTTTACACCAATAAGCGTCTGTTAAACAAGCGTTGTATTGGGTGAGCGTCTACAACTTAAGCGTTGTACTGTATGGACGTTTAGTGATAAACGCTCTTCCTACTGAACGTCTACCCAGAAAACGTCTACTCACATAAGCGTCTACCCACAAAACATCTACCCACATAAGCGTTTAACGGACGCCCACATAGGAGAGCGCATACTAAACGTCCAACTAAGAGAGCGTCCAACCTGGACATCCAAGCCAAGCTAGTGAAATTAATATATTAGCTGGGAAGCATGGAAAAAGAAACCTTACATGAAGATTTTGATACACTTTGAAGTAGACACTTACATGTTTAACACACACAAAAAAAAAAAAGTTCAAACAGAACATGACCAATCTAATATTGCACACCAACAACATCTCTTCGTCTCTCTTTTTCTCTGAATGGAAAACAGTTTTCATATTCTAATCAATATTGTATCCATCATCTGCATATTCACGCTCTGTTAGACCTTCTCAATAAAGTTTCTGCGGACTTGATCGAGGACTGCATCTCTAGATGATTCACTTGAACTCTGTCCATCATTAAGTACAAGATCGGATTGGCAGAGGACTAATGCAACGGCTGAAATATCAGGGCCAAAAATAAAGTAGAAAAATAAGAGTACCAAATTACAAAAACTTCAGCTCTGAAAGATGGAGATAGGGTGTCTTGCATTATAGTGGAGATAGGGTCAGGATCCTCTAGGTCTGAACATTAATCATTTCTAAAACATAGTTGTTCAAAAAAATCTATACAAATATCCATCCTGTTGACAACAAAGGAAGATCACTGATCATTTCCATTTTTAAAATGCATGATTCAGTTTATTAGTAATTTTTCTAGACCTAAGAAAAACAACCATCACGCTAACATGGAGGAGTGCCCAACCTGGACGTCCACATGAAGCAGCATATCACAACTAGGCGGGCAACCGAGAAGAGCGTATCAAACTTGGCGCAGCTCCACATGAGCGCCCAAATGGGACGTCTTCCCAAGTAAGCGTTTTTTTATGAACGACATTCCGTATGGACGTCCTATGAGACGCTCATTTGGGTTGCGTTTGCGCATACAGACGTTGTCATACGGGAGCGTTACAGCTTACGCTTCCCTTCTAAAGCGTCTCATCAAACGCTTTTCTGGTTAAGCGTCCGTGTTTAATAACGCTTCCTTAGCGTAGCGTTTAGCGTAAACGCTCTTGTATGACAGTGTGCGACTATACTTTTAGTCGCGAGGAAATATAATCTGGTACTGTAGCTTTAGTCGTGGGAAAACCAAATGTACTCGTCTGTTGCGCTTGATATTGGGCGACCAAAGAGTAAATTTAATCTTTACTCTTTGGTATAGTCGCCCGCTGCAGTTGTTCTGAGACTTGTCGCTGTAATCTAAAATTTGCTATGATGCTCCAATTTCTCTGGTCATCCAACAAGGTGACCTAAAATTTTGTCATATAACCGAATCCCCCAAAGTTTCCAAGTGACATGTGTATGTCACCATAAACCCAAATTGAACGATTTTTTAGGGACCATTTCATTTTTAAAGGGACTGTTATCTACTTAGATCATATGCCCTATAAAGTTAAGGGATGTCTTAATAGGATGAAATGATTAATTTACCTTTTATTAAACTAATATTAAACCCTAAACCGAATGATATTTAAACCTAAACCTAATTCTTTCTTTGCCAAAAATAGGAGCTAATCTTCTCTCTTTTTTTTCCCTCTTCATCTCCCACAAATAATGGCTAAAACGATTGATGAAGTGATTCAACAAAATCCGGTTGTTGATGGTGGAGGCAAAATCAAGACCCAAAAGAAAGAAGCAAAGGCTGAATCTTCCAGGTCTAATGTTAGAAGGTAATTCTCGACAAACCCATTCATTTCTATCAGTTTTTTGATTCTTATTTCGACTTGAAATCATGAAAACTAATGCTCAAAACGTAGTATTAGTGAAAAGTTTGGTTAGGATTACCAGCCAAACGTTCTGTTAGGAAGAAGACCAAGAACAGTTCGGTTGAGAATAACATTTAGGGGCTAGCCGAACTTTGGTTTTAACGTTGATTTTTCAACCAAACTTTTTTGTTAGTGAAAATAGTAGGAGTTCGGTTAGACCGATAATAAATCTTATTAACCGAACTTTTTAGTCCCAAATTGGGAACAAAATATTCGGTCAGAGATAATTTTTTTCCATTTGCCGAACATTACTCTGTTATTGGTAACTTTGGTGTCAAGCCTAGCCGAACTTTGTGATTGTTGACCGTATTTTTTGTTCGGTTAATTCGTTAAATACCATGCATAGCCGAACATTTACATTGGTTTATCCACATTAGGCTCCGAAAGAAGGTACGGAAAAGGAAAAGGAAAAGGAAAAGGATGCGATGACTGAAATGGGTGAAACTCTTTCTCCGTCTAGAAAGGCTGAAATTTTTTCTCATCCTCTTTTCAATTTACGAAAAGGAGTTACTCCTGAAAAAATATATCAAATGATGCTAGATGATCCAGATTTTTCACAAATGATGAACGATCCCGATTTTTAATGGAACAGTCCTGACAATCCCCTCAACTACGTTGAAGTTCCATCTTCGGATGAAGTATCAGAGGTAGAAATGATTCGAATGGTGGAGGCTGGTCCGGATTTTGATCCTCGACTCTTTTTTAGGGAGAAAGAATTTTTAGGTGTAAACCTATACTGCAACGAAGCTGGTGAGTGCACAGGTCCAGTTGAGAAAGATGAAGCTGTTGATGAGCCTAAGGAGAATGAGAAGAAGAAGAAGCGAATAAAATTTGATGATACTAGGACCAAGTCGAGACTAACAAGGAGTGGAAGAATTTCATTAGATCAATGAGATTGATCACTTTGAATATCTATGTTGTGTTTTCTTTCGTTTTTCTCGGATGTTTTAAGTTATTTTGAACAATTTCTTTGAACAATATGTAGTAAGTGATGAACATGGTATGTCATTTTGTTGTTGGGTTTTATTTTATGTTGAAAAAATATTATGAAGTTAGATGTTAAGTGAATTTTCGATTAGCATCGTTTAAATTTTTTGCAAAAAAAGAGAAACGAACTTTTATTTTTCATTTGAATTATAGAGTTCGGAAAGTCATAGCAAATTTCGATCTAGACGAATAATTGGTTCGGTTTAGAAACCAGGTCTTCGGTTGCCATCGTTTAAATTTTCGTAAAAACAAAGAAATGTTCGGTTTCTAAAAGGAATTGAATTGTCAGTCGAAAAATAAATTAAAGAGTTCGGCTAGGTATAGCAAATTTCGATATAAACAAACTTATAGGTTGGAGAGAAATTATCTCATTTTTTTTTTTGAAAAATAAATCCGTTAGGGCCTCTATATAGATAAATGTTGTACTCTCTAACTCATTTTGCACAAACTTTTCTCGTCTTAACTTCTATTTTTGACACAAATACTCTCTCTTCCTCCAATTTTTTGTATTTCTAGTAACAAATGGAACCATTCACCGTTGAAGACGATGTAATGCTTGTTAAAGCTTTCATTTCGGCTTACCGTGAAAGGTCTCATGAACGCTATTCGATGTTTTGGAAGAGAGTGAAAGAATTTCATTTCGAATTAGATGGGAATCCTAAAAACCGTAAATAGTTAGAATTAGCTGAAAGATTTGAAATGATATAATATACGTTGTAAGAATACATTAGAATACTCCGTTGGGTAAAGCGATATCATCCTAGAGCTACTCCTGAAGAGAAAGTGAGTATTTAAACACGATCTTTTATCTTGTGAATGGAGTATTATTGGTTTTTAATACTAACTTGTCAATTATTTAATTTTTAGAGTGCTAGAGTTCAATCTCTTTGAGGAATACATCATGGTGGAACAACATTCGAACACGAGCTATGTTATACGTATTTGAAGACATATGCTCTGAGATTTCTTAGACAACTAGAACGTGAATTGAGGTAAAGATAGCCGAAACTTTAATAGTTTCAGCCGAACACTTTTAGTTTCCACACTTTTCGAAAAATATAGCCGTTAGGAACAAGTACTCTATATATACCCAGCTACTAGTTCATGTTTAAAATCACATCTTCACTTAAAAATGGCAGTCACTAGTGCTAGCTTTACTCTAGATGAAGATTTATCTCTTTGCACAAACTATGTGCTTTTTATCCAAAGAAGGGTGAAGAACGACGTCAAAATGGTTTAGTTAGTATGAGTTATTGGTGTAGAATTCTTGAAACCTTCTGCACCGAAACAGGTAATCCTAATAACAGGGATTGTCCGGTGTTGTTTTGTATATTTCAAACTATAAAAAAACAAGTCGAAGAGTTTATAGCTTTAATTCGGGTTGTCAATCAATATCGACTTAGGGGTGAAACTAACATTGATGTTGTAGTGCAAGCTCGAGAGGAATGGAGAAGATGGAAAGGAAAGAATTTCGAATATGAAGCTCATTATGACATCCTTCGTAGGTTTCTCGTAACACGTATGGGGTGTTGAAGATGCTAAAAATGTAATCGATTTCTACATTTGTAATTGTCTCTTAGTACAAATATTGGTTTCTAGGCTTCTCATTGTGTGTTATTAGAAATATTGGTTTGTAGCCTTGTAATTCAGTGTTAGTATCATATTTAACAAAAAAAATTTGAAACTCTTGTGTAATGTTCGGATAGGTGTAAACAGTTCGTCTAAGAATCGCACAATCCAGAGTAATGTTCGGCTAAGGGATTTCAAATCAAACCTAGCCGAACTTATGACACCAAAAATCCCTGGTGAAATCATAAATGTTCAGCTGCCTGCAATAAATAATTCCTAACCAAACTTCTGACACAAAAAAACCCTGGAAAATTGTGTAAAGTTCGGCTACCTACAATATGCTCTATATAACTGAACTTCTGACACAAACTGAGCTTGTAATTTTTAGTAATTCGGCTAGAGTTTAAATTAATATTACTAGTCGAATATTACTCTGGATTGTGCAATTCCTTGCCGAACTATTCCTCTCTAGCCGAATATTTTGTTCGGTAGGGTCGATAATGTCACTGCAAGCCGAACCTTTTACCAAAAGATAACACAATTTCAACAAAAAAAATTCTTTCATTTAAAATATATGATCTTCAAAGCATATTTAGTTCAATTGCATGTCTCATTCACTCAATTACAATTGGTTGGGAATTATCTTTTTTCCTGAGACATTTTCAAAGCTATCCCATATCCATATTTTCCTCATACAAACTCTTTATATCGTCGTTATTAAATCCTTTCCAATAGGAAGTTTGGCACAACAGAGAAATTGGACATTCGGGTTTCAAATAGAGACCGATAAAGTGGTTGCCTCCAACTAATGCAATGAACACTCTTCGATGCAGTTGGAAACCTTTCTTTGATTTTGGGGTGAATGTAGAACTATAATCTATTGAAAAATAATGAACCACATAATTGAATGCGTCGGCGAGCAAGTGCCCACAAATCGACATAGTCATCCAATGATCCCGTGTATTAGGATTGCGTCCGTGTAGACGACTTTGATAATTTATAAACTCAAAGTTCACCCCACCATCCAACCCTTCCATCATTGTCTTGTAAAATACGGGTTTCTCCCGTAGTTTCGTCAACAACTTTTGTCTTATATAATGGATTTCACAACCATTGTATTCCTTGGCACGGTACTGAAACGACCCTAGTTGTCCGACCGCAACGTGAAAACCACAATTGTCATCGCCAGGGACATTGTCGGTGGATATGACGTATTCATGAATGATTTGAGGTAGTTCTTCCAAGTACGCCATATCAACAAATGTTCGCTTTAAATTCACGTCTCCAATAGGTGGTTCGCTTGACGGCGATGGAAACATCAGACCTTTTTTCTTCATATCACGTTCACTTGGTTCGGTTTTTTCCTCACTACTCCGACCTCGTTTGTTTGATTCTTCGGCGTACATTGCTGCAGTGTACTCGTGATCCGAAGGATTTCTATGATTAAGGTGTATGTCACCATGCTTCTTATCCAAAATCTTGGCATACTTCGTCTCTTTTTTCCTTGTTTCTTTGGTGTTTGGCTTACCTTTGGGCTTGCACTTTTCCGGTTCGTAAACATTCTCCATAGTGTGTGGGTAAATGATCATCCTCATGTCTTCCTAAAATATTTGTCGTTGGATTTTGTTCATCTTGCGGTACATCTCGAGTCGGTTCTTCCACATTCGGTATCCCCAAACTCTTTTCAGGGCTTTTCCGTGGGAGGATTTAAATTTAATTGTTTCCAAAATGGATCAATGTCGTCTAAAGGAATGACACCATGTTTATACTTCACTATAATATGGCGACAAGGTAATCCCATCGACTTGTTCATCTTACAAACACACACCTCGTCCGGCTTGATGTCCCAATCCTTAATCAAGTCGAATTCTAGCATCAACTTCTTAATACACGCATGGGACACATTATAATGGATTCCCTTGAGCAATGGAAGATCATCCCATTTCTTAGTCTTGAAGATAAGGCTCTTTTGGAACTTCTCTTTGATCTTATCCATGTCGCGGGTGAAGTAATTTTCCATAGCATCAAACACCGACACAAAATTATCAACACGTCCAAAAATATTCTTCTTCAACCGGTGGTGAGATGACTCTGCCAAACTCGTCGCTTGATTGCCCAAGTGTTTGTGTTGGTTGGTAAAGACATAAACAAATCTCTCTTTATACGGTTCCAACCATTACCTTAACAAATACGGTATCATATCCGGGTACTCGGGGCTAGTCCAATGCCCGATAAATGTCGTAAAATTTAGATTGTAATCATCCTCGGTAAGAGACCAAGTCAATGAGTCACATTCATTGTAGAAACAAGCCCATTTGACTTCATTTAATTCATATTGTTTATCAAATTCCTCTTTCACATTGGCTTGTTCATCTTCCAGTAGCTTCTTTTTCTCATTATAACCTCTCTTCTTTGGTGGTAGAATTTGAGGCTTGCACGTATGCATCACATTACACTATATGTGGAACATACGTTGAAGATTATGTGCTAACAGGAAGATTACCTTTATTGCATTCATTAATGCGACTTCGTTATCGGTGAATAACTTTATTTACATATTTTAAGTATCATTTCCTTATACTTATTTGCTAGATTTTGTGTGAATTACTGTGTATTATTATTACTTTTGTAGTTTATGTGTTTTATTAGGTTACATCTCTGAAAGAAGTGAAATTGAGCTCTACAAGGAAGAATTACTAAAGACCCATTGTAAATGAGTCTATTACAGGATTTTTACCTTCCTTATTGTAGAGAATTGAAAGGCGAAGCCAACTCAAAAAGAATGAGGTCATTCCGAGTTCGTATGAAAAAGTTATGAGCAAAACCGTGACACCAACTTAGATTTGTTATCAGTTGGGCCTTATTGGGCCTGCGCGGGAAGAGAAATAATGGAAGCGTTTTGGGCTCGCCTTTGACGAGAAAATTAGGGTTTTTGTTGGTTTTTGAGGAGGTTAAGTCTCCTAATTGGATAAGGAATCAAAAGGAAATGAAAAAGTTTAATGAGACTAGGTTTCCTAGTTGGATAAGGATCAAGAGGAGGTTACCAAAGGCTATATAAAGGGGAGCCTAGATACAATTTTGTGGAGAACTTCTCTAGATATAAATTATTATTTTCTTTAATATTTTAATGGCTTTTAAAAAAGCTATGTCTAGCTAAACCCAACCAATGAGACAATGGAGGAAGCCATATTTCATGAATGAATGGTAACTATTTTTGATTCTTAATGACTTTTGCATGTATTTTTAATTAATTTATGATTTTTCTTAATTAGTTGTGATTTTTTTTTATGGTGTATGCTGGGACTTAAGAGCTTTTGATGCGCCATGGTTGTGATTTACAATTAATGTTTTAGAAATCTACTTTTGGCAAAGAAACAGAGTCAATAAAAGAGCTATAATTGTTAAAGAATCATTGTAGAAATCATTCAGAAGTGATTTTGGTGGAATCCAGAGTTCCAGTTCTTCCCAATATTATTAAAATCTTTTACTTATTTTCTAGTTTAAATCAAAATTAGGTCTAAAACGAATCTTCACAAGTCTCAGCGAACGAACTATTTTTACCACTTTTCTAAAACGATCAAACATATGTATACATATTCACTCAAACATACAGGTTTGAAAAAGTCGATAAATCCTATATGAACCGAACATTTATGTTCGGCTAGGCCCTTTACTACCATATACTGCCGAACTATGTACTTAAAAGTTCCAGCTACTTCTGTAACTAAAAGTTCGGCTAAGACAATGTTGAGCTCGAAATAGCCGAACATAACTCTGTTTCATCTCGAACTAGCCGAACATTAGGTGTTCTTCGATTAGGTAGCCGAACTTAGTTCAAACCTCCATTAACATAAAGTTCGTTTACCATTGTTCTTCAATATTCTAACCGAACTTATATCGAGCTAGTCGAATCTAAGTTATAAAATTTGATTTTTTTCATTAAATTTAAGCCAACCCAAGCAACAAAAACACATTAACAAGTAAACATGAGCATCAAAAGCATTATAATCTTCATATTCTTTGTTGTGATCCTCGTTTATCTCGTAAAAACCCTCATTTTGAGATTGAGATTGGGTTTGGGTAATAAAACATTTACCATCTAACAAATCATCCATCTCCGGATCGTTGTGAAGATTAACGAATAGCTTGTTTACTCTATGATTTGAAGGTTCTGAATCTTCTGAGCTTGCACTAGAATCACTCATTTTGAATTTAAGAATCACCAAATCTAGGTTTCAAGATTATTTTCTAAAAACTCTTATTCTCCTTCTACTTCTCTCTCTCAATAACTATAATTCTCTACCATAAATATTTTATGTCATCTAATACTAACAATTAACTAATATTAACTAACACTAATTATTAACTCTAATTAAGTAAAGGTATTTTGGCCATATCTAAAATTATATAGATAGGGGGGCCAGAAATTACTTCCTAATGACCTTAGCAAAATGGGGGGATGGTCCCCTCAAATTATGAGGGGTCCCCAAAAAATCATTCCCCAAATTTGCTCATAACCAAAATTCAAATTTATTGGCCCATAAATTATCGTGTGGCCCAAGATTTACTAGTGACCCAAACTTGCCTCGTATACCGAAATTACTCTGTGACCCAAATTGTGACTAGTCACGTGACCTAAAGCAACGCATCATCGCCATAAAAATCCTTATAACCCATAATCAGCTATTCGATCCAAAATATGACTCTGTGATTCAAAATTTAACACTTTGACCCAAAACCTGCTATATGACTTCTGCAGCAGAAAGTTTGCATTATGATCCTAAATTTATCGTTGTTATCCAACAGATACCATAGGACCTAAAATTGTTAAGTTACCTAAGTTTTTCACGTGGGATATGGCCAAGTTTATCAAAAAAAAAAAAAAAAAAACTAAGTGTTATGTGGCCAAAAGTTAGGTATGTCAACGAATAACTGAATATCCGAACATCCGACATCTGTCCGACCCTATCCCGTAAAATTTAAGATATTATCTGAAGTGTCGGATATCGGATACCAGATACAGATACCTTATCATATGCTTTTTTTTTTTATCTGAACTGATACGGAAATACCAATCAACAAATACATGAACAGTTGGGTAGCTCTGATGATACAAATAAATCGTTACAAATGAGCGGTGAAGTTGAATTCGATGTGGTAAGTCGTATTTGAATTTGTTTAATTTATATTTAAAAAATGTTATGTTTGTTATAAGAACAAATTTATAGATTTTTCAAACTTCAGCAACGTAAAATTCGAGAGGAATAACAAAAAACAAGAAAGATCAGAAAGGGAAACTCAAGATGTTACATAATCACCAACTTCATAATACAACATCCAAGATTTTTTTGATAAACAGGAAAAAAAACGATATTGTTAAAATAATAAAGCGTAAGAAAATGGTTGCAGAAATGAGGAAAGGTCGTAAGGTGGTTGAAAAGAATTTCCTTAGTACGTATATGAGAGGTTTTCCTTGAATAGACACGACAAGAATGTATCAAGTACAAGCACAACTACAAGCCTGGAAAGCCAAATTTTATGAACTCAGGCAGAGACGGCACCACTAAAACACCCAACAAAAGTCGACATTGATTATGATCAGGAGGATGAGGATATCGATGATGACATTACACTGACTTAGTTAATAGTGTTAATTTGGATGTAATAGTTTGTTAATTAGTTTTAATTTGATGTAATAATCAATTAGTTCGTTCTTTTTGATGTAATATTAGTTTGTTTGTTTGAATTTCAATGTAGTTTTAATTTTGATGTAATACTAAGTTTTTATTTAATCTGATTCTTAGTTTGAATTTCAATGCTTGTCTAAATCAAATGTATTTTTAAAATTCATCGACAAAATATTGTTCATTACACAAATTAAATTAAATTAAAAGAACTAAGGATGATTAAAATGATAACTATAAAGTGATAAATAGTATTTTTCTAAACCGTTGACATGATAAAAACTAAAATATAATAAAAACTAAACCCTATGAGTGTTCCTGAATTCATTCCAATTGTGCGTAGTGAGATTATCATTTAGCCTTAAATATAAACCTCTATTTTGAATTATGTCTCCTGTCATTCTATATTCTCTTGCGGGCACTCCATGCCAGTGTTGAACATCTCGCCTAAAAATTGTATCTGGATAACTCGTCCAACTGGTATCACGTCGGGTTTCATCAATTACCATATTATACAAAATTATGTAGGTGGACATAATTCAATGCATTTCTAATGTTTTAAATGCACGGTATGGTCCATAGATTAGGTGGAACTTCCTCTTCAAAATTCTAAATGCTCGTTCAACATCCTTTGTACATCCCATACGTTTCTTGTTAAAGTACTTTATATCATGGTTCCCCCTCAGATACCTCAGTGTAAGCTTGAACTAAAGTTAACCACGTTGGATAAATTTCGTTTGCCATAAAATACTATATGCTATAGTTATTACCGTTGATGGTGAAATTTGCAGTTGGAGCGAATCCATACTCCAGCTCTTCAAATAAAGGCGATTTATGCAATATTGATGTCGTTATTTGAACATGGAAGTATAAAAAAAAAGAATGCCATATTCAACAATTATAAAAAGTTACAACTTTCAGAATAACAGTTGATTTTGTTTAGTGGCCCTTATACCGACCTTGCCAAGCATAAGGACATCCCTTCCACACCCAATGCATGCAATCAATGCTGCCCAGCATTCCGAGAAAGCCTCTATTCGCATTTTCCTTGAGTAGTCGGATCATCTTGCGTTAGTTGTCGTAAAAAACATGGACCAAAATGGTTGACTACAATTTCATAAAACATTTTGAGATTCCCGTATACAGTTGATTTGACCATACAAATTTACTCATCACAGGCATCTGCTGGACACCCATAAGATAGAATCCTTAGGGTTGCAGTGACCTTTTTTTTCAGGTCTATGTCCCCGTACGTTTGGTGCATCAAATTGATAGTTGAATTTAAGGTTTACCTAACAAAGCTTTCCGATAATCCTAATGACCAGGTGGCGCGATGCAGAAGCGATGCTGGAAATCTTCATCAGAGTACACACATCCGTCTATAAAATGATCACGCATCATTTGTTGGTGCCTTCCTTTCGAAATCTCCACGTATATCATCTTGTCAATATAACTCTTGGGTCTGGAGCTCGGGGTACATGCCATGTGTATATATCTATCATAGTGTTGGTGATCCTTCTCTCATTGTCTGAATCTTCATCCATTAGATCCAACTGTTGCATATACGCTTTTTGTTGTTGGAAAAAGATTAATGCATATGTATATGTTTCCTCCTCATTTTCCAAATTACGATCCATAAAAAAAGAGGTGATTGAAAAGGCTGAAAACAAGTAATATATTAGAGAAATTGGATGAATTTTTGTGAAAATAGTAATGCAAAGTTGTGTGTGTTAATTATTAGATGTAAATAGATTTATATAGGGAGATAAGAGATATAGCCGTTGGTGAACGGTTAAAAATATAGTCGTTGTCGAATAAACCTTAGCGGATCAGCTCAAGTAGAACTGATGCACGACTCAAGCTGAACCGAGGCTCAGCTCAACTTGGGACGATCAAACAAGATTTGACCGATCGGTTCAATCATCTGCGAAAAACTTTTTTCCTATACCGTGAGAAACTGAGTTTGTCCATCCTCGTGATCAAATGTGCATATTTGAGAACTTCCACATGCTTTGCCCTAACATAAAATTATCAAATAATCCAAATACCCATAACTCAAATCTACTTAACGAAGCAAAATTTATCCCATTAAGCGGCAGTTTTCTCTTAACTGTAATCCAAAGGTCAAAATCTGTCACCCAAAATTATTTTGTGACCAAAAGCATAACCAGTTGTACTTAACTTTAAGTGGTAGGAAGTAGCATTCACGGGTGTTTCTAAAAGTGTAAATTGGGTCGTGCCAGCCCGGCACATCCCATCCAACACGTGAATTAGCACAACACGGTACAACACGACAGCTTCATGTACTGTGTTGGGCCATACTAATCGGCCCAGTGGCACAACATAGCACGTGACATAGATTAGCACGTGGCACGGCACATCACAACACGCTAAGAAAACACATCATAACATGTATAAACCACTACACAATATGGTATAATACGACACATTTTGTGTATATTTTACAAAAAAGTGTTTCTTATAACCAATTTTTGATGTTTTATCTTCGTTATGTTGTGTTATTTATATAACAACACATATAATATATAAATATCTGGAAAATATCAACTTTGAAAAATGTAAAATAAATGTGTCAGGCACAACACAACACGGTATAGTACGCCCTCAAGCACGCACAACACGACATGTCTTAGTTTCTGGCACGACACAACACGACATGTAGCACGGTGGATTTGCCTCTTAATGGGCTGTGCTGGGCCGACACGTTTTACACCTCTAGGTGTTTCACCCAATTTCAAAATGATTTTGGGAGGACAACGGATTTAACCTTGGGATTAATCAGGTGCGTAGGCATCTCAGCGCAAATGAGTGCAACCAATTTAGTTAATCTCGAAAGAGACAATCGAGGTCTCGCTGAGATTGTCGGTTTCGGTCCTTGGCCGAGACGAATCTCTTAATCTCGACGAGACGAGATTTGGCTGAAACACCCGTTAAGACGGCCGAGATCTCGCCTAGACAAACTTAACATATAGAAATCTAATAATCAAAATCAAATCCAACTCGAAAAACTCATATTTTTTTTTTCTTAAGAATTGGTATTGTTTTTTTTAATAGTTATACAAGTTCAACATATGTACATGTGAAAAATACTTGTCATATAAATTATAGGTATAAAAATTAAAAATAAAACTCCAAAATTTCACCAAAAATCTTCTTAATATAAAATTATCTCAGTATCTCGGACCAAATCGAGACCTAAAATCAACTACATGTAGTGCCGACGGCTATCACTTGTTAATTACTACTAGTTTTTTATTCATGTTTTCCCCTATATGCAGTGAGATTTTTCTTCCCCTCTCATCTTTGGTCTCGAGCCTAGGCTCTTCCCTTAGGTTTGATAGTGGAGGTGTTGACACTCACTGGGGTGCATAAATTGTAGAATTTTGATTTACATAACAGTCAGTGGGTTCCCATTTCTCAAGAAAGAAAATAGAAGTTTCCTTCAGTCGAAAGCCAAAGCCATGGGCGTTGGTGAGCGGTTTCTTCAGCTAACTTAATATTCCACTTACTACTTTTTACGTTCTCCCTCTTTAATAATCTATTCTGGATTTCATTGCCTGTAAGTTATTATTATATCTTCTCATCACTTTCTCCCCAAACTTGAATCACCATCTCCTCCTCTCTCAGTCAAACGCCATGGTTACAACCAGGATCATATTTGGACTTCTTACTTTTGTTACTCTTGGAATGATTATTGGTAAGTTTCCCAAACACTTAGCTATTTGTTTTTCCCAGGCATGATAAAACCCTAAACTCATTTTTGGGTATTGATTTTGTTTGTTCCAATTAGTGTATTTGTTTCCTTATGAATTAGTTTCAATTTATCCTTTTGAGGATATAAGTCAAATAACTGATTAAATATATAGGGAAAAGAATGTCAGTAAAAGTTTTGAAAACGATCACCCAATTTTATTTTTGATCTTAAACAAATCCAGTGCAATCATATATTTCACCACCAATTTCTTGGAATGTATTTGGAGGCAAATTTCTCAAAAAACATTGAGGCGATGCGCTTTCGTTTGACAATGCGAGGCCCACGCCTCTTAATGGTAAAAGAAATTATGTTAGAGACACTAGACCATGAACATTTACCCTTTCAACACTATGGAACCAACAAGCCGTATAAATTAGTCTCAATCTAGCATACTAACTTATTAAATAACAAATTTACCAGCTTAAGATGTAATATAAGTTTGATTAGTTTTTTCTGAATTGCTACCATAGCTTCCACTTTGCTGAATCGTAAATTTAAATAACAATTATATCTAGAGTTAAACCCAACGTTGAAAACACTTTTTTAATGCCCTTGAATGTAAATACAATACTCAATAGGCAGTTTAAAGAAAATACAACTCCAAAAGGTGCAATTATGTGGAGAAGCTTGAGAGGTGCAATTATTGGGGCAAAAGGTTTTTGAGGTGCTAAAAAACGCGCCTTAAAGCTTATTTTAAAACCATGGTTCGGTCTACTGATATCATTTTCACAAATTCAGACCAGACATTGGCTTTACATCTGATTTTGTAGAATTTGTCTGTTATATTATAATTTGGCTAAATCTTCAAGTTTTATGCCCCTCCTGTCAAAATAGTACGATTGACACAAGAAACAAGTGTCAGATTTTTTTAAAGGATTTCTTGGAAATGTTTGACGTGCGTTTAGCATTATGTTTCTTTTTCCTTCTCCAGTTCTCCTAGTTGCTACGTATGGGTTAAGTTATCATATTACCGGCAAGTTTATGGTTTATTTTTGGGATCTGCAGGTGCTTTGTTTCAGTTGGCATTTATACGAAGATTGGAGGAGTCATCTGGTATATTTCACATTCTCTCTCTTTCTGTCTGTTAAGTTTGTGAACTGTTAGTATCCACCAGGAAATCAATTGGCAATGAGTGATACACATTAGGTTTGCTCGGTTCACATTGCCCTTGTAGGACTGGTCTCAATGAGTCGTCTCCTTCTTGAATTGAAATTCGCAGTTGGCCAAATTCGTTCTTTACCTCATATGGAGATGTATTTTCCAGCTGATACTTTTATAAGGAAAACTGTTTCAAAGGAAGAGCAATACAATTGACAAATTGTCTGTCTGAAACATCTAAACTTGCCAATTGATAGTGCTGTATCATATGTTAATTGAGTAGCAATAACTGTTGGTATATTGGAACTCTAGACCTAATTGCTATTGACTAACTGCAAGACTGTAACACATTCCCATGTAACTTTGGTTGGATAGTGTTATTATAGATAGCACTCTCATAACTCTAAAACAGTTAGGAGAGCCTTTATCTATTATGGTTTCGAGAGCTAAATACAGACCTGTCTCCCACGTCTCTTCTTCTTCCTAAGAGTTTCCAATGGCAAAGTGGTCGGCTTCCTGTTTGACATATGCTAACACAATATCTTTGTTTCCTACAAAGTATCGATATAATCTTAATTTATGGTGTAGTGAAAAATCATCACGATTGGAGAAGAGGTGGTTTTGTGTTCATTGTTAACGTGGGTTTATTTAAATGGACAACATTTAAGTTTGGATAATTAGTTATTTAACTTTTTCTGAACTTCATGCTTTACTTCTCCAAAGTAACTTATCTAATCTCCAAAATCCTAGCTCCTTTTTTGTTGGTTCTTCATACTACAACAACAGTATTGGTGGTTGTAGTAAGTTCGACCGGTTTTTCCATGCTATTAGTGTTGCTTAAGTTATACTGGAGATCAAGTGGTTTCGTCCGGGTCGTTCACTTTTGACCGAAGAAACATAGTGATTCATCTCATGCTTGATTTTAGCATGATGCAGCTGGCATGGTGGCAACATTAGAATCTCTATTTTTAGGTTTGATTAGTGTAGGCCTGTAGGGACTTAATTTGAATTATTTCTGTGTAAAACTTATTAAGAAGTTCTTTAGCCCAAGTGAGTATTAAGATTAGCATAACATATTTGACATATGTGTTTTCATGTACAGTTTCAGGATTTTCTCGTTGGGAGAATGACGATGAGGCAAAGATGCTCCGAATCGGATTTGTATGTTTAGTTTGCAGCTTCATTTTCATCTGTGCACCACCTTTATGTTTCACTCTAGCTTCTCAACCCCTTAAACTTTTTTTCTGTAAATATTTCATAGTTGCTTAATTTGTAAGTGTTTATTTCTGATCCAAGTTACCAATAAAAACTTTTGTTCACATGTTGGTTTTTGAATGTTCACGTGCATGGTCAGATCTTGTGACAGAACTCTTTATACTCTTATCATATTCTTTTGCTGATGCAGGTCAAACCTGAGATTATCAGCTGGGCACCACGAATCATTGTCCTGCATAATTTCTTAAGTTCGGAGGTATGCATGTCTCAAATAACACGGTCATGTCAAAATTACCTCTTTCGTAATGCTAGTTATGGTCTTTGTGATCATACCCATCTGGATATGGTCCATATACTAATGTCATCAATAACTGGATTTTGGTGAATGAAACATTCCTCTTTATGTTCATGATTGGATAAGCATTGGACTCCTTAGTAACATTTTTCTATGAGAAATGCAGTAATGTTTCTGTTGCTTTTGAGTTCGTCATCCCTGTCATTGCAAACATACGAGGTTGTTGTTTGCACATCATTCTGTTCAGTTTAGTTTATTTCCCCCTGAAATTCTCATTTTTTAAAGACTGTCTATCTACAAAGTTTAAGTTACTTGGCATCGGATAGTTGTTGAGTTCAAGCTGCCTAATTTCAACAAACTTGACCTTGACTTTTATATACTTGTCTTCCTGGTCTCTGCAAGTTGCATTGAGCTAAAAGAACGAGATTGTGATGATATTGCAGGAATGCGATTATCTTAAAGCAATTGCTAGGCCTCGCCTCCAGATTTCTACTGTAGTGGACGCAAAAACAGGCAAGGCATGTATTACGTATCTCACTTCTTTCTTGATAGTTGAAATAAACAAAAATGTTTTTTTTTTCTTTTAATGAATGCTGCATTCAATTATTTATCAGACATTCTATTTAAGTTTCTCTTTACTCTGTCTTAGTTCAGTCTACTAGTTTGCAAGCACTTGGTAAACACCTCACTGAGGTTCTTTAAGACGAGGCACAAGAAAGTTATCTTGAGAATATTCCTTTTTCTGTTGCTATCAATAACTCTCGATTTTTTTAATACATATATGTATGCTCACGCTAGATTGGTTTTTATTGTTAGTAGTGTGTTGGTTATTGGCGTATAACATTGTATTGGAGTTTCAGTTTATTGAATGTCGATATAAAACATTATTTACCCAATATTATTATGAAAAAGAATTTCCCAGCTATTAGATAGACATCCAAGTCTCTATTTTTTCATCACGAAGTTGTGTCTGTATGTATTTTTAGGGTATAAATCATACTGTCTGCTTTCAACCAGACTCTAACCCATCAATCGACCCAGAACTTGTTTAGCATTTCTCTTAGAAAGACATTTCAACATGAGTACCACACCCAGATGCCCAGTAACCATTTTTCCCAATCTGTTTTTGTGTCATTTTCAAATAGTCAACTCTTTTGTGCTCAAATGTTTCATGTCTTAATATCTGTTATATTTCTTTAATGCTTTTTCAGGGAATTAAGAGTGATGTTAGGACAAGTTCCGGTATGTTTTTAAGTAATGAAGAGCGGAAGTATCCTATTGTACAGGTTGGTTCCTTAGCAAGCTCACATTTATTTCCATTTCCTTGCAAAATCCTTCAAAATGGCATTCTAGAGTCGCTTATGCAACGTTAATCACAAATGCATCCAAACCCATGAAATTTGTTTGTGTTCCCACTTTTTTAATACTGTAATTGAAATACATTATCTACTTTTTTGTTGGACTTATCTTTCCATGTAATATGTTTGTAGTCTTATACCAAGGTTTGCCCTGTAAGATAGATATATTAATACTAATCTATATAATTTCGTTTTGACGCTCAATTTAGCAATTATATTTTTCTTATGCATTTCTTAAACAGGCAATTGAAAAACGAATTTCAGTATTCTCTCAAGTACCAGTAGAAAATGGAGAGCTTGTTCAAGTTTTAAGGTATTACTTCTAACATCATTTCTAAAGAAATGCTTACTTTAACTCTTAGACTAATCGGTTCCATTATTAAGTTCCTAACATCTGCAGCACAGGTATGAAAAGAATCAGTACTACAAGCCACATCATGATTACTTTTCTGACACCGTGAGTTGTTTTTCAACACTTGCTTTGTTTTAGTTTTTCTTTTTCTCTTCTCCTTTTCCTGATTTTGTTTCATAAAATGAAATTCTTTTTTGGTGCAGTTTAACTTGAAGCGAGGAGGTCAGCGAATAGCAACGGTGCTCATGTATTTGAGCGACAATGTGGAGGGAGGAGAAACTTACTTCCCCATGGTGAGTTCACTGCAAAGATTTTCTGCACTTCTAGTACAGCATGTGGTTGATTCGGCCAGGGTGTTAATTGCAAATAAATTTCAGGCTGGAACAGGAGAATGTAGTTGTGGTGGGAAAATGGTAAAGGGGTTGTCTGTAAAACCGAATAAAGGAGATGCAGTTCTCTTCTGGAGCATGGTTTGTCTCTCCTACTACGTAATTGTATTATTTTTTATATTTCCTACAAAAAAAAGGAGAAAAAAATATCAATAACAGAAGGTACAGTTTGAGCACACAAATTTAGCGTTAAGCTGTTTAGTTGCTATTCTTACAGACCTTATCAACGAATTGACCAGTCTACTAGGGTTGTCATTTTGGCTTGTTCACAAACTGAACTGAACCGATTGCATTAGACATACAGACCTTAGCAACCAAATTTCTAACCAGGTTAAGCTGTGTGGCAATTTGGGGTTATTGCCGAACTTGGTATTTGAGGCCCAGTGATAACATCTGTTGGTTTCTTCTTTGTAGGGACTTGATGGGAAGGAAGATCCACGTAGTATACATGGAGGATGTGAAGTCTTATCAGGAGAGAAATGGTCTGCTACGAAATGGATGAGGCAAAAAACAACCAACTAATTCCTCATCAACTGCAGCCCATTTAAAACATCTTGGGCACATCTTGTATACACATTTTTAGTCAGAAAGTTAAGTCACTGATAGAGGTAGTTCACATACACAATAACACCGAGCTGTAGATCAGATCAAATATGGTTAATTTAGTCGATGGTGGGGGTCAGTTCCACAGTTTTAGAAATCAAAACTTAATAGTATAAACTTGAACTTTCATATCTCGAAAATGCTAATGTTGCTGATATTTGCTAATTCTAAAACAAAAAGTTTTGATGTCTGCTTCTTTAGGAAATACCAAACAACGCAAACAAAATTTCTTGTGCCAGAAAGTTAATGAAAATATTAACCGAGAATAAATTTTAGATTTAGATGTGGACTTGAAGCGTTTTTGAAGCAGCGAGGCTGTTTTCAGGACTTGCTGCTCCAGCTCGGGCTCCAATTCTTAGGATGACTTTTATATGCAAAATAGACATTTACTAAGATGCATTAGCTACAGCCGGACATTTGGAAGAAGACTAATTAGTTTCTATTTAGCAAATGCATATAGATCTCAACGGCCATTTTTCTAGGTACGTCTCTTATCATTAGCAGGTACAGGCCAGTCTGAGCAAGGTGTGGGGCGAAGATGAGTTGAGGGATCTTTTCTGGTATCGAGTCTTGGCTGTCCACTGGTGCTCATCCAGTCATCCTTGCACTCATACGGTGTGTAAACTGTAAACTAATATATCTGATAGAGATGCCATTCCCATCCACCTTAAACCCCTATTTCGCCCCACCACGATCCTGGCATCCTGCACCTGCGCCATTAGGTTTTTGCGCATCTGGTTCTTTGAATGAAACTTTCATATGGGCCATGGGGATATTTTCTTTCTTTTCATCCCTTCATGAATCATTTCATTTGATCCACTTTTCAAACCACGGGTGAATTATTTCAAAAGAATTATAAAGTTTTCAAAAATGCTACGAAAACCTTGACACGATTCAATAGACACATGATGATGGGCAACTAGCTAAAATTTCCACTTTTTTTTGTTTTCGTTTTTACACAGTCTGTTTTAAATTTCGCTTTCCTTTTTGTTTTACTGCTTTTTTCACTTTATCTTTTTGCTCTCCATTTCCCCAAACGTGCGTGGGTTCAAGGATTGCATAATCTGTCGGTCATCGGTATCTGAAAATACCGTTCTTTAATTCTTGAGCCATGCATATAACTCATCACGGACTCGGCAACTACTTACACTACGGATCTTTATAAAGGGTGTCGTTAACCACCTGTTAGTTAGTGACATCTCAATTTCACTTTCCAAGCGAGTTAAATCGGCTGAGTTTTCATATATAACCGGCGGCAGAACCAAAATTGAAAACAAGAGGCCAAAAAAACAAACATGCCTTTATGTAAAGGCAAAATGAGGCTTTTTTTTTTACATAATCGGTTAGCAAGTGGAGATAGATAAGTACCTTCTTACACATACCCGGTTCTGCTCTTAACAAAAACTTTAGCTCCTGAATTGCTCTCCTTGTACATACCTGGCTCGATTGGTAAAAGAAACCTTTAGCTACTAGGCGGCTACAATATTAACCTATGATCTCAATGTTGTATGTGCAACTCAGCTATTGGGATATACTTGAACGAAGTTTTTACAAAAGTATCAAACTGTTAATCATGATTCAAGGGTCACACTCCATTAGTAGTCATAATAATGTTTATTGTCAATACCAGACAAAACTACAAACAAAATTTAAAAAAAGCATGAAAATAACAACACAAAAAGTAAAATTATAAAAAAAAAATAACAGCCCCGGGTAACAGTTTCTCAACCACCATTAATAAGCTTTATACAACAACATGTTTCCTCATGGAAAAGTGTATGTAGGCCTATATAATGAGAGAGAGAGATCTAGATCTGTGATGAGTACTAGTCTTGTATGACAAGCACAACACAGCACAAATTCCTCTAGACTTGACCTTAATTTCCCTACCTTATACTTTTTTCTCTTCTTTTTCTTCACTTTACTCATACAAACTTTGATTTTTCCTCCAAAAAAACAAAAAGATAACCACTTTTGTCTTTTGTATTTGAGAAGACATAAAGATCATTTACTACTCCATTGTCAAAACAATAAGTCTTCTTCTTCTTCTTATAGTTGTAGTTGTAGTGAGTGTTCATAGCTAACAGTCTCTCTATAGCAGCTACCTGCCAACTCTTGTTTCTATCTAGAGAGGGAAAGAGTTTTCAAGTTTTTCAGTTGTCCATTTTCTGTGTTTTGCTTATCTTAGTAATGACAATGGGTTTAAATGAATTTAGACCTATTCATTTTCCAGCATTTGGTGAATGGGATTACTATTGTTATCAGCCAAACTACCACTACACTACTAGTAGTACTAATGGTGGTAATGATCATCATGGCCACCACCACCAACAACAAGATTTATACGGTGTCAATACTGATCTCTACAGAGGAGGAGCAGAAGAAGCTGAAGTTAAGATACCAGTAGTAGTACTACCCACAACTACTACTACTACAAAGGCTGTCAATTTTTCTCCCAGAAAGGTACTATTTTTTTTTCTTCCAATTCTTTCAATATTTAACATGCATATGTTCTAAGTCAGATGACTCGAACAATTAGCAATATCAGTTATTGTTGTTGATAGTTTAGACTCGGAATTAAATTCTGCTATAGAGCTTGTTGATCTCCTTGTTTACTTTATCTTCGAAAAACAAAACTTTAGATTTTTTATTTGTCATTCATTCCAGATCATTTTGCTTCAATCTCAATAATATGTGTCTTATTACATTTTTTTTTAATCATGAAGGTGTTTGTTACCCAACAACCAAACACTATTTAAGTCAGTTCCACTCCAAATATGTTAACTATAGCTAGTTTGTTTTCTTATGGTTCTGGTCATGTGCACATTTTTGTCTAGACATTCATTGTGATTTCCAACATTGTAATTTTCAGGAAAACAAACTGTACTCGGCGGATGAAGGAGACGAGACGAAAGATAAATGGTGGATTTATGGATGGAAAGCATCGCCAACAAAATACAACCACCCTCAGTATAAAACCGCTGCTACTACTACCACTACTCACAAGCCTGTTGATGAAGATCTCTACAAAATACCATCCCCACAACTCCGCCGCGCCAAAGCACCCAAGGTATAAAGAACCCCTTAAGACACTCGTCCTTTTTGTCATACATTGCAACCCTTTAGACTTTAGTATTTCAAATCCGTACCAAATGTCTTACTAGATAGGCTCAAATGTCTGTCACAGTTATTCATGCACTGATTTCTGATTTTACTATCAGATCTTATAGTATAAGACACCATTATATGCCCGAAACTTTGA